>CM065672.1:4052709-4174552 GCA_033220385.1 Triplophysa yarkandensis | reverse complement strand
ACAGAGAGAGAGAGAGAGAAAGAGAGAGAGAGAGAGAGAGAGAGAGAGAGAGGGGAGAAGAGAGAGAGAGAGAGAAACACACACAGAGAGAGAGAGAGAGAGAGAGAGTCCAGTACATCACAGAAATTTTTTTTTAATATAATCACAATTTTATCACATGTATTATGTAAACGACATTTAAAAAGTGGTTTTAAACGAAATAATGTTACGATTTGAATGAAGTCTGCGTCCCTCGCGATCTGCGCATGCGTGAGGTGACGCACCGTAGCCAATCACAACGTGCGCTCCACATTTCAAACTGTAACCGGAAGCGCCGTCGCTCATAAACACACAAGCGGAAGAATTGTTTATAGTTTTAAAGAAAATGGATCTCGGCAACGACTCCGATCCGACCCAGCTGTACATGTACGAGAACAGACTGCAAACATTTGTGGGTTGGCCGTTTGAAGAAGGTTGTGGTTTGCACTCCAGAAAACGTAAGTAAAGCTCAGTTATCCTCACTGTAAGATGCTAAATGTTATTTATTAATGATGTTTTGTTTTTCAAGATGGCCAAAGCTGGATTTATTCACACGCCCTCAGATAACAGTCCAGATATAGCCCAGTGTTTCTTCTGTCTGAAGGAGTTGGAGGGGATGGGAACCAGAGGATGATTCCAGAGTAAACATGTCCTGTCTCTTTAAATAGGACTTAGATCTGTTCAAGCTTATATATCATTTGTTTTTGTCTGATATGCTCTAATGTTTGCTTGTTTTTCCAGGAAAGAACATAAAGCACATTCAGCCAATTGTGATTTTATATTGCTGAAGAAGACCGTGGACTGTCTCACGGTCGAAGAGTTTCTAAAACTTCAAAAAGAGAGACAGAAGTTTATTATCGTAAGTATGAACATGTGCATGAATATAAATACGGTTTATATATTAAAGGATGTAACTTTATAGTTGCATTACAATTGGGTTGCACCGGCAGACATCTGATGTCTTCATTTCCATCTGCAAGACATCTCTGAGATTTCTGCTTTCGGTGTCCTTAAAGACCTCTAGATGTCTTTTAAGTTTAGAGTAGAAGTTCTAAGATGTTCAGCAGACTTCATACATACTTTTATACACAGTTTCCTCCTTTACACTTGTTAAATTCTAATCTTCAACAAAATGACTCCCATCACCGTGTTTCCCATAAAAAAACTCTTCATTAAGAATCTGGTGTAATGAAAACATGACTTTGTGACGTTTATTATCCTAAGTATGAACATGTGCATGAATATAAATACGGTTTATATATTAAAGGATGTGACTTTACAGTTGCATTACAATTGGTTTGCACCGCAGACATCTGATGTCTTCATTTCCATCTGCAAGACATCTCTGAGATTTCTGCTTTCGGTGTCTTAAAGACGTCTAGATGTCCTTCAGCGGGACTTCTTACTGCAGACGTTGTCTACATCTCTAGATCTTATCTTAAATATCTATTTACATTGAGTTATTTAGTTGACAATTTTATCCAAAGCGACTTACAAATGAGGTTTACAATAGAAGTGTTTAGAAGAAGAGGGTAACAGAGCAATCGTAAGTTAAATTAATGCCTAGTAAGAAGAACACAACACGCGTTTCAAGTGCAAAGGGATTTTTTTTTGATGATGCCAAAAGATGTGCCTTTGCTATGTGGGATTGGACCATTAAATGTTGGGATGAGCGATATATCGTCAGCCTTATCAATATCGGCCAATAAAAGCTAGTTTTCGTATTATCGTAAACGGTCCATTAATAAAATTAGGTTGATATCTTTTGGTCGATAAATAAGTATTATTTCTACGGCTGAAACACTTCTCATGCTTGCTAATAGCCATAATGGATTGAATCATCACTTGCTTTATCTATATTTACTTTTTTGTCAAGCAAAATTTATTTTTTTAAATCTGTCCATAGAAATAAAGTTCAGACATCACTTCAAACTCTTCTGAAGTTTTAAAATAAAATCAGCTATTCCATGTAAGTGTTTGCCTTTTGTAAAACATATTAATCAGCCTTAAATATAAAAGTGTCCTTGGTTATCGTTATCAGAAATGTCCATATCGGTGCATCCCTAATTAAATGAACGTATTAAATTTAATAAATTCACCTCAACACAGATAGTCGTGTCAAAACAATGTATATTAACACCATCAATGGATCTCTATATGTTTGCTGGATTGTTGAATTGAACGATTTTGAGCCTACCTGATCTTTCCCAACCATCCATAAAATGTCACTTTGTGCTTTTTGTAGAAAAAAAAGTGCGGCCAAGCCATTGACAAATTTGAAGAGGCGGTGAAGCTCAAGAGATCCCAGATCATCCAGTCTGCGATGGATGAAGAATAAAACCGATCCTCCTTTCTTCCTCTAGTGTCTTTGTTTATCATCGTGTCTGTGTTCTGTATGGTATCCATGTATGATTTTACCCACAAATTCCTTTTATACACACTTTCATCCTTTATACTATTTATATTCTAATCTTCAATAAAATGACTCCCATCACCATGGATGTGTTTTGTTCCAAAGAAAAACTCTTCAGTAAGAACCTGGTGTAATGAAAACATGACTTTGTGAAGTTTATTATCGTAAGTATGAACATAAATATGGTTTATATAATAAAGGATGTGACTTTGAAGTTGCATTACAATTGGTTGCACTGGCAGACATCTGATGTCTTCATTTCCATCTGCAAGACATCTCTGAGATTTCTGCTTTCGGTGTCTTAAAGACCTCTAGATGTTTTTTATGTTTAGAGTAGAAGTTCTAAGATGTTCAGCAGACATCATACATCCCTTTTATACACAGTTTCAATTTTTTCACTATTTATATTCTCATCCTTAATAAAAATGACTCCCATCACCGTGGATGTGTTTTGTTCCAAAGAAAAACTCTTCAGTAAGAACCTGGTGTAATGAAATCATGACTTTGTGAAGTTTTTTATCGTAAGTATGAACATGTGCATGAACATAAATACGGTTTATATATTAAAGGATGTAACTTTAGAGTTGCATTACAATTGGTTGCACCGGCAGACATCTGATGTCTTCATTTCCATCTGCAAGACATCTCTGAGATTTCTGTCTTAAAGACCTCTAGATGTCTTTATGGTTAGAGTAGAAGTTCTAAGATGTTCAGCAGACTTCATACATCCCTTTATACACAGTTTCATCCTCCAACTATTTATATTTTAATCCTTAATAAAATAAATTTGTTCCAATGAAAAACTCTTCAGTAACAACCTGTTGTAATAAAAACATGACTCACATGAATTCTTCATTTGCTCAGTGTGTTGCAACATCCTTCATCAATAAGAAATGATACATGGATGGATGCTTGGATGGGGTGTTGGTTATGCCCTCCACGTCATCAGTCTTGTGTTATATTGAGCACAGTGTGAGTTGGGCATCTGGAAGCACAGACAGAGCATCTCTACCCACAACCAGCATGCAGGATTCTCTGTGGCATCGTTTCTTACCTGCACACCCATTCGTTCCAGCTGTTGGAGAGCAAGCAGGTCCATGCATGGATGATGTTTGGGCTTAGTTTCGGAACCTCCGCATCCCGTTCACTATGAAGATGACATTCGGCTTCGTTGTGGTCGTTGCGGGTTTGACGGGTGTGCTTAGTTTCAGCTGTCTGACTCTGGCCATTGGAAGTGAATATTGGTACATTATTGAGGACACCCGAAGCAACCACAGTGACCCTCCGCACATCCACTCTGGACTTTGGGGAGTCACAGATGGTATGATGGGGATTGCTTTTTTTTTGCATGTAGAATTTATTGTGTAGGATTTTGCCTTTTTAAACATAATTCAAATCCATAATCCATTTATAATTGCATGCCAATGTATAGAGGAGGATGGTTGAGCATGAATAGAAACATGCATTCATGTCTCCTCGACTATTGTAAGTCGCTTTGGATAAAAGCGTCTGCTAAATGACTAAATGTAAATGTAAATGCATGATCATCTCTTGGCATCAGAGTTGATGAAGAAGCCTTGAGTGATTGACAGGTGATTGCTGAAAATGACTGCTCTGTTTTTTTACCAGATGCTCCAGGTCATACAAAAGCCCCTTCGAGATATTCCGAGTCAGAGAAGCAGATGGAGAGTGAGTGGCTTTTTTTTTCAAACAATGCTCAACATTTTGTTGAAAGCGCTCGACTCGTGTTTAAGTAATGTAAGGATGGGGTGTGTGATTGTCTTTGTGATGTTTGTTTGGTTTACCAGCTGGGATTTTCTCTTTCAGTCATGCACAGGGTGATAGCCGTCTTACTTCCCTTGAGTGTGGTGATGCTGGTGTTCGGAGGTATCTGTGGCCTTGTCAGCTCTCTTGCCGGAAGCCGGACACTGCTGATCGGGTCTGCTTCGTATTTTCTTTTGTGCAGTAAGTCTGAACGTCTACAAAGTTCTGATATAAAGGCACAATCGTATGATGTAATACATTCCCTGAAAGATCATTACGTTGGAAGGAGTTGTGGTGTACGCTGAGATGGATTGTTAAAATGAAAAATGGGAGATGTATAATGATATTGTTATTTGGTCAAGTAACTAGATGCATATGAACCTTGTAATTCCACTAAAGAAAACGGTTTAAAAAATGACACTCCAACCCAAAATTTTAATTCTAGATTAGATTGGATTAGATTCAACTTTATTGGCACTGCACGTGTAAGGTACAATGCAAAGAAATGCAGTTAGCATCTAACCAGAAGTGCGGTAAGAACAGAATATATATGTAAAATGTACAATAATTATACAGAATAGATACTATAGATAAGTATTATGGAGAAATTTACAGGTTTAAAATATGGATCAGATATACAGACAGGGGTTGTATGAAGATCCTATGCAATTCTACATTTCTACATCCTATCCTATTCTACATTAACATTTTGCTGAGGCTTTTATCCAAAGCGACTTACAGTATTATGCAGTTGTCAATCATAACTGCAGAGGACACTTCATTCATTATTTGTTGGCCCTGGGATTCAAAGCTTCCGCTTACAAGTCCAACTCTCTAACCACCAGACCACGACTGATCTCCTTTGTGATTAATTCTTTCATTAATTACTCACCTTCAAGTTGTTCCTAACCTGTATTAATGTCTTTGTTCTGCTAGCACAAGGAAAGATATTTAGAAGAATGTTAGATTCTTTTGTTAGGAAGATACAACTTAAATATCTAGGGACGCATTGACTAACAAAGTAGGAAGATAAAATGGTAGTCCCAGCACTGTTTGTAGAACTTAAATATATATGCTGTTGTGTTAAACAAAAAATATTCTACTGTGTTGTCAATGGTGCCCCAGAAATCTCAGCTGCTAACATTCCTCCAAATATCTCCTTTCGGCGAAAGTTATCTGCTTTAATTAATACCAATTTGGAACATCTTGGGGGTGAGTAATTCTTGGTGAAATTTTTTTCTCCTCCCCTTTGGTAATCTCTCAGAAGCTATGACTCCAAAACACTTACATTTGCACAGCCAGAGCAGAATCTGCATATCATGATGTTGAGTGCCAGGTGTTTTCTGGAGGATTGATTCCTATCATGATGCGATAGATTTTTGACCAACATGAATTACAACATATCTTTTTAGAAATAACAACATGGAAAACAGCAATTCAATTATTATGGCTGCTCAACGTCCACAGCGGCCTAGAAATTGCACAGACTTCCCCTTTGGCCCCAAAACATTGACTGTTCAGTTCTTCGAATGACACTGGGAAGTAACGGGGGGCTAAAATGATGCTTCACCTTGAGAAATTCCTATGTCAAAGTCCTATGGGACTAAAGTTATTGCGGTTCATCGCTTTCCTCTTGTGAAATTGAAAGGATAATAGAGAACGCCCCTCCAGCTAGTTCAGTGATTGAAATAAGCAATCTAAAGGTGAAAGAGAAAACCCAAAAAGGCGTCAATAGATTTATGAGAGTGATAATACAGCCTCCAGCCAGTCTGATGTGGTCAGAAATTTATCATGAACCTCTTATTTAAATGTGATTTTATTGCGCATGTCCCTCTCCAAAACAAATGTACAGGAGAATAAAAATTAAGAGCACTTCTTTAGCTGAATAGTACGAACTGACCCCTATCTGTATATGCAATCATAAATCAACATGCATATCACAAACGCAAGGGTTTGCTTTGATCAGACATTGTTTTTTGTGTATGAATCGAGGCACAGCTGGCGTGCACTATACATGGAGAGTAAAAAGCGTCTGAAAGCCTGCAACCAAGCGTCTTCTCACGAGGTAGCCTGAAGGAGTATGACTTGAATAATGCATCCTTCTGTTAAATGGGAGCGAGCCAGTCAATGATCTCCTGCATTTTTAACCGGGATAAGCGAGAGCATGTGAAACGTGTTTAATACAGACTGTATATGCTTTTTTTGAAAAGTTTACTAAAAAGAAACCTTCTGTCATTATTTATTCACTTTGACCCCTTTCAAAACCTGAGTATGACTTTTTCTTGTGTGAAACACAAAAGAAGATATTTTGAGGAATGTCTCTGGTTTTGTCCCTGTACAATGGAAGTCAACGGGGGCAGAGTTGTTTGTTTAGCAAGTTCTTCAAACTATCTCTTTTGTGTTGTGCTGAAGAAAGAGGTAAAACATGTCGGAATGACATGGAGTGATGAACATTTCCGGTTGGGGTGAATCTTCTTCTGTCTTTAGAAATGTTTGCTTTGGTTCTTATTAGTAGCATTCCATGACTATGATTTTGTTGATCGCTCATGCATTCACCCTCATCCCGCTTAAAACCAGAATATGACTCTTTCTCATGTGAAAACAAAGATATTTTGAGAAATGTCTCAGAAGTTTGTACCAGTGCAATGAAAGTCAATGTCAGTTTGCTAAACAACATTCTTCAAAATATCTTCTGTTGTTGTTGTGTGTTTTTTTCCAAAAAAAGCCATACATGTTTGACATGAGGGTAAATAATAGATCAAGGAATTTTCAGTCTTGTGGAATCTTTCCCTTTAGTGTTTCACTGCTGTCTTCACAAATTGTTGTTTGGTTCTTATCAGTAGGTTTCCATGGCTTTGATTTTGTTGATATGTTTGTGTTCAGCAAGAAAGTTAATCAGCATATTACAAGCTGTTTACTCTAAATGAGCCAGCAAATGTAATGTAAGATCAAAAGCAACTCCTGACGCTCAACCATACTCATTTTCTCTCTCTCTCTCTCTCTCTCTCTCTCTCTCTCTCTCTCTCTCTCTCTCTCTCTCTCTCTCTCTCTCTCTCTCTCTCTCTCTCTCTCTCTCTCTCTCTCTCTCTCTCTCTCTCTCTCTCTCTCTCTCTCTCTCTCTCTCTCTCTCTGGTTATTGCCTCTTAATTTTATGTGCGTATTACGGCCAGTGGAGAAATCCGTTCTCATTTTGTCAGTTTAATTTGATGTGATTTCTGCTGCTGTGGATCCACATGAACACATTTTTCGTTTTAATGAAGATTCGGTAATAATGCCCCGTGTCCTGGACTCATCAGGCACGCTGGGGTTTTGCATTTACGAGCCAGTTTGACTTCCTCTCTGTTTAGCTTATTGATGCTGATGGTTTCTTTTAATTGTAGGATGGCGGATGCTGGGAGCACATTGAAGGATCCGTTTAGGTAACTGGCTTTCCGCTCGGTGCTCGTGGTTTGTGAATTTGGACTGAGAATGTATTTCGTTTCGGATGATGGAACACATTCAAACATTTTACCAATTAAAATGTTGGATTACTTAATGACTGTATGGGAACTCTAAGCATCAAGTGGTGCCCATTAGCAGTAAAATAAAAAAAAATAAGTATTTGAAAACGATTGCCAGACCCAGACAATTTAGCGCTGTTGCGAAATGCTGATTCTGACCGAACAAAAAGATCACATTAATGCTTTTCAAGAACCCTTCACAATGAAAAAATCTGAATCAGTCAAGATGGTTTACAATTCCAATTTTTTCCGGCTTTATATTACTTTTGTTTAATTTAGATCAACTGGGTGTGGATATAAAGTCTGAGATACACATGAACCTACAAACATGACATGTCTATCAACAGCATGTTGTGTTAAAAACTACTTTACAAATAAGGCAGTTGATTGCCATTTAAGGGATGTCATGTTAGATCTGCTCTCATTAAACTTAATTTATTGTAACCAACTTGATACTAATTGTTATAGGTCTTTTTCTAATTAATATATCTACGGCTATATAAGGAACGTCTTGTCATCACATTTCAAGTAACATCTGTTCGAACAAGACGTGGTATAATAATTAGCTTTAATTGGCTTTGGTTGTGTGGGTGCATTCACGCGTGCTTGTGCATGTGTATTCTCAGGTCTCCTGACTCTCACTGGGGTGATCCTGTACATCAGGTACTCACAGAAGGCTCTGGAGGAGACAGAAAAGCGCGTAGGGCATGAAGAGATGGCACAGATAAACACATCGTTCGGCTGGTCGATGGACATGGCCTGGCTCTCTTGTGTTTTGGAGGTCATGACCGGCCTTCTTCTTCTGCTGGCGGCCAGGTTGGTACCTCTGAACCAGTATGAAGATTCGGTGGCGCCCATATAGAAGTGTTTCCCAATTGCCTGATATGTACAAAGAGTATTATGTATGCCAAAAATGTGGATGTGGCAGTGGGGTATGGGAGAACCTATGTTTCACACAGAGATACCAGTGGGAATTCTATAACCTGTTCATACAGTATTGCCCTGCTAAAACAAAAAATATGATTTGTATTTTGTGTAATGAAATTTGAACACATGGTTCAAAAATTTATTATTTTCCACATACTGTACATTTTTGTATCTCCTCCTTGCCTCCCTGAAGCTCATTGCTTTCATAAGTGTAGTGTGCTCTGATTGACAAAATACTGCAAATGCGATGGCAGAATGTTAGCATATTTGTAACATCAGGTTCCATCAACACTACAATTACATATACTGGTACACTTCTTATATTTGTTTTTTTAATTTAAATTGTATCACAAATTGAAATAGGTTTGGGGGAGTGTGTTTATATATGCGGTAATTAAGGCAGATATGGATAAGCCTACGCTTTTATATGAAATGTATCTTTGTTTCTGAGACTTTGCTTTTTACCATTTACGTGTCTGATATCTCAGAAAGACAGGTCAGAAGAAACAAGCACATGGTATTCATTCCACCAACATTCAATACATTAGAAATAACAGATAAACACTTCATCAATTGCTCATACCATTCAAAGTCGAAAAATAAAGAAAGTATTTATCTGAAATGGCCAGTTTTGATCATAAATATATTTCCAAGTGGTGCGTTTAAAACTTTCAAATGCAATCCCAACTTAAAACTTGCACACTTAAACGTCTGTGCAAGAAAAGAACACAATTTCCAGGTCTTGTGTTCAAACGGCAAACGCCAAACAGATATATAATGAGGTGGATTGTCCAAAGTTTGTGCATCAAGGATTCGGCCCTAATAAGTGACTAGGGAATATGAATGCAATTGAAACAACACTTCCTGTAATAATGTTGAAATGACATTCAGTTTTTGCACAGAGAAATCAATCAATTTAAAAAAAAAAAATTAAATATATCAAAAGAAGCAGCAAAGACTACTATTACTACTAAGATTTAGGTAAAAACTGACCGACGGATATAACCACACTTTGTTTTGTCGGAATTGCATCATTCTCATTAATCAGTACTGAGTAGAAGTAATGATTACCTAGTACCCTTTTGAGAAGAGTACTTTTACTCAATTACTTTTTACTTGTAATTTATAACAATTTCAGCAATTAGCAGTACTTGTACTTTAGAGCAAATTTCTAGGGCTGGGTTCTCTGAAACCATCTGAACCTTACTTCATTCTTAAGTTGAACCTTAAGCAGTTCCTTGGGGTTAATACCTGTTTTCAGAAACTTCTTAGTTAAGTATACCTCCTAGTCATGGGCACGTAAGGTCGGTCTTGAGCACTTTTCAAAAAGCTTTTTACATCATTGTTACATTTCACGCAACGACTTTATATAAATATTTAAAAAATAATCTTATTTAGTTGAAAATTTTCAGTTTGACTTAAACTTTATTTATTAGATCATTTTAAATTATCCCAAGGCATATCAGCTGGAAAAACTTTTGACATAAAAATCGTTTCTTTTTTGGAGTATTTGCCGCTATTGTAAACAGGGACTACTTGCAAGTGCTAAAATGTCATAATTTCCAACAATGATTCCTGTGGTGTGAAGTGTAAATCAATGTAGAACGGCATGGGAGATCGGAGCTCTAATCTCGCTGAAAAGTTCACTTTAATTGTTTTTACTTTACAGTGGAGAAACACATCTTGATTTAAGGCTTAATATAAATCTCAATTAATAAAAGTTAGATTCAGGGTAAGATGAAGGGAATGTCTCAGGCTTTGAAATCTCAAAAAGTTGCCACTTTAATATTTTGTGATTAATGTGGAAGATATTGAGTGTTAGGTTAGAAAAAACTCATCTCACTCACAGCAGTCACAGATGTGCACACGATCTTTAGACAATCCTTACACAACATTTATTTAAAAATCAAATATTTACAAGATTTCATGCAAAATATTATGTCAATCAAGTTTGTCTGTCAGAGCAATGTGAACATGATATTTGTTGTGTGTTAATTGGCTTAAAGATGCGAGCTGTAAACAGGAGATCTGCATCTGCAAGTTCTCATTACTTTTAAATTGAGTTCTATTTCACCAGTAAATCAATTTAACTATTAAGTTTATACAAGCACAGGTGCTTTGTTTGTGATTGATAGCACAAGATTGCTTCTAAATATGCACAATATTATAACATGCTGCCAAAATTTCGGTTGATTTCAATTCAGGTGTTTTAAAAGTTAATATTCGTCTATTCCCGTCATTTGTTTTTCCTATTTGTTAAGTGTGAAAACATTCAGAAAAAATCGTCAAAAGAGTGAATGCACACGATTTCCTGTTGTATTAGAAAACAAATTATGGAAAAAGAATTATTTCTTGTTTTCAAATTCTGGGTTTAAATGAGACACAAATTTTCCAGTTCTCTCATTGTCATATGGTTATATAGACTGCTTTAATCGCCAGCTAAATATACCTCACTCAATTTTCTTAGCTTTTGTAGAGAAGTGTTTATTAAATGTCATCTTTTTTGTGTCTGTATAACATATTGATATTTCTGCAAGATTCCTGTCTGTCTTTTTGCTATTCTAGTTATTCCCTTTGGATGCACATTATGAATAGAAGCAGTTCCGTTATTGTGCATTTAATAGTTCATTTACGCCTGCGTTGATATGTTTATTTCATGAAAAGGCTTTTTTGAAAGAAATTTATTTGAATTCTACATTGTCAATAGCGTTTTTTTTGTTGTTACGTCTGAAGTCAATGTGTTTACACGATTTCTTTCTTGACTCTGCGGCTGATCTGTAATTTATTTAAATGGATAAGACACCTTCAGAAAACATGTGCCAAGATGGATGTAATACACAACATATTGAAATGTATTTGTTTATCTCATCATGTTTTCAGACAAATTTTATGTCAACATTTATGGTAAATACTGTATGTTGCTGCATTTATAATATTGCTCTTTTCTCAGATTAGAATGTGTTATGTTTTTATTTTGAGTAACTTTATATTATGCACTTTATATTATTTGTGATCTTATGTCCGTCATATCTTACGGTCCTGACCAAAAATAATTTATTGTAATCTTGTCACATAGTCTGGAATTTGATTCATGCCAACAGCAGGAAACATTGTTTTGTGTCAGATATCCTTCAACATAATTGTGGATGTGACCTTTTAAGGGTGATGTTTGTGAACTTTGGTGTTACTAGAAAATGTCAGTATAAAGATTGTATTTATCAAAATATTTTTTCTCATAAATAACATCAAGAACTGAACTTTCTCTAATCGTTTAATTTCATCCCAGAATTAAAAGCAAACATAACCTTACAGACGGTGAAAGTGAATCATGAAAATTCCTGTAATTCTGGCCCACTTGACAGATTTGATGAATTATAATGAATGAAAGGTCTTGAATAAGAGCCCTGCAGATGATTTAATTTTGATAACAGGATGAAAGTGACCACAAGGTTTCTGATTTAACATGTATTCTTGTGGAGACCAGAAATCAAGTTCATTTTCAGGTGTGAAAAGATCCTTGAACAAGTGCGAGACAAGGCTACCTATTATATTACCATAAGAATGACTTGTTGGCAACCAACAAGCTTGCTTTGGTGTCAGTTGATTGGTGCAAATTGCAGCTATTTCCTTTTAAGAAATGCTAGGCCAGGTTTCAAACATCTGAAAATGTTTTATGTTATGTCGTACAGAAATTGCAATGCCCATTTTGTCAGTCCTGTCAATGCATCTGAACCATTAATGCATGAATTTTTATGTTATTAAAGTTTCTGGTTGTGGTACAACACTTACAGAACTTTTAACGGATCACATACGACTTATATAAATGGACTGACCTCATGATTCACTCCTTTATGGCCAATCAAAGTGCTTTTTGCAATATAGGGTACTGTGCATTGAAAGTATATAGATGCATATAGTGATGATACATAGTAGTATATAATAGATTAAATATATTGAAATAATTAAATGCATAGTGTATAACTATATGCATATATCGAAGTAACTTAAATCTCTATTGACTATAAATACAAATGGCAAGTTGACTTTGTGCAACCAAGTAATCCTTAATATTGTGTGCATACTGTATCCATGGTTATCTAACCGTAAGTATATAGTACCTGGTCAACGGAATAAACATAAACTTAAAAATAGAATAAAGCTAAGCATCGTGAACTTGAACTTGGCAGTGGCACAGGTCGTCTTTTGATATCTGATGTGGCAAATGCAATTGTTGCTCTGTCGTCATGACAATGTCTCTGCACAGCCTGTCTCGCATCATTATATGGAGAACACTTACGTAACTCGTGATGAAAATAGTAAACCTAGAAAAATATCAAAGGTGCTTTTTTAACTCTTTACACTACTTCTGGTGTTCATGTTTGGAATTGAACAGGAGACAGACATGATAAAAACAATTTATTGTAAAAAATATTGAACAGAAGTCTGGAAACATGGATGAAGAAAGGTTTCCACGTACTTTACCCAACCACCATGCAGGATTTGCGTAACACCATTATGTGTATATGAACATTTCAGTCTTGGCTGGAGTGGTGTTTGGTGAATATAATGTTGTATAATCTGGAGTTAAAAGCTTTAAGCTAGTTTAAAAAATAGATTTAAACGGCCAGTCAAAAGTGTTGAGACACACTTAAGTAAAACGTTTTTTAAGTATGCTTAAATATCTGAATTAGACAAAAATTTTATTAAGCAAAGTTGTATGTTATCAATAATTTTTTTTAAATAAATAACTTTGGTTGAATATTGAACAGCCAATGGGAGTACAGAATAGATGGGGACTTTAGAAGAACGACCTTAAGATGCTTGATAAAATGACAAGGTAACATTTCTGCAAATTCGTGTCAAAGGTGACAACACTGAGGATAATTAAATACAACATCTTTTATTTTTTAGATATTACAAAATTGCCATTGTTCCTCTTTTATTTATTATTTTGATGAGTTTATTGTTCTAAAATATGATAAAAATATGAATGCATAAGAGAGCTAGTGTCCCAAAACTTTTGACCGGTAGTATAAGGCAAAAATTGGTGATGTCGAAAAATGTCTCATGCAGCTATTGACTTTAATCTGTATTGTTGGGCTACAAACCGAGCTTTCTCTATAGCCAGCTCGGTGTCTTCCTCACTGATGTCCAGATGCCACACAGCTCTTATCGAATCTCCGATGTGAGGGAACATGAGCACCCGGACCCCCTGACCCAAAGCCTTCACTTCCTCTTCATCAACTCCAGCCATCCGCTCACAGAACTCATCAGAACTCATGATGTGGTCCTGCACACGGAATCTCAAGATGTTGGTTTCCACAGAGGCCGGATCCAGCTTGTATAAAGGAGGGTCGCACTCGGCAAGTGCTGCAAGGGAGAAGATGAGAGCGATTGAACCAGAATCCCTAAAAGGTTTTTATCCTCTATATTTATAATATTGATTATTGCTTGATGTAATTGATGGTTTTGAATTCATCATTAGACATTTTTGCATCTGTTTTATGAGTTTCTTTCTTCCGCTGAACACAAAAGAAAATATTTTGAAGAACGTTTTATATCGGAACAGCAGTGACACATATACTTCAATTGTATGAACACAAATCCAATGCAATTGAATGAGTGCAAGTTACCAAATTTCTTCCTAAATTTTCTTCTGTATTCTGAAATGTATGCTGATTTCAAATGACAAAAGTATGAGTAAATGATGACTGAATTTCAGTTTTTGGGTGAACTTTTGCTTTAACTGAAATGGCACTTGTATTTAGGTCTTATCTAGGTCTAATTTAAAGAGACAGTTTCAGATTACAACAAGTTTATTACTCTCTTATCTCTCTTAAAGAAACACATTTTCTTTAAGTGTATGTTGTTGGCAGTCACAGTGTGGGGACAACATAAATGTTCAATGTTTTAAAAACATATTCTTTTAAATATAGACATACAGTCTGGTTATGTGCTTTTAAGACTTTCTGGTCCATTTTATATGTTAAGGGTTAAGGTTTTACCGACATTATAAAAAGAAAATTATAGTGATTGGATGACGCATAACCCTAATGGTATTGATAATGAAATAATAAGTAGTAATAAAAATGACTATTTTATGTTCCTTTTAATTTTCTTATTAATGGGGTCTTGGAATACCTAACAGAAGCATCACAATGCATCACATTCCCAGTGTCTGTACAATTTTGTGGTTCTGTCACCTTGAGCAAAACGTTTGGTGTTCTTGTGGTCCTCCTCCATTCTGCCAATCATGTCTGACAGGGCAATCCTACCAGCTGCTGCCACGATGCCCGCCTGGCGCATTCCACCCCCGAGAACCTTGCGAGCACGGACTGCTCTCTGTATGAATTCTTTTGTCCCACCGAGCATGGTTCCCACAGGTGCCCCCAGACCCTGCCAAATAGCAATGGAGATCAAATGAGCCTTAGAGTTTCTGTCCTTCCACAGAGCACAATAGAAGATATTAGGAAGAATGTCAGTACCTGGGACCCATTCATATGGTGTTGTGTCCATACAATAAAAGAAAAGGCAACTGCTGTTTGATTACCAACATTCTTAATAGTATCTTCTTTGTATGATATTTGACTATCAACATTATTCAAAATATACAGTGAGAAAAAAAAACAAAATTTTCCAATTTGGGTGAAATTTCACTCAAGGTCATGATTTTGTTTTTGTATGCCGTTTTACTGTATGTATGCATTCTGTTTTAGACTAACACTGATTGATGTTCATAGAAAAACTGCATACAGCAAGAAAACTTGTCAAACCCAGTACGGTATTGTTCATACATTCAAGTCTTTATGCAAGGGCACTGAACAACACAAAACTCCTTCATACATACAAATCCCTCGATTATTATATCTTCAGGTATAAAGTGACAGCAACAACAAAACAGCTGTATAAATGAATGAGAATTCAAGTACACGAATGTGAATATCACCTTGGTTACAGATGGATAGTCAGTCTATAGGCAGAACCGATTGGATTGTCATATTCGTAATCATTTATTTGTCGATAATCCTCAATTACAGTTGATGTCTTTTTACAAAAGAGAATAAGAAAGATTTGATAACAGAAAGAATTGTCGTAATTAAAATGCAAATACGCTTGTTGACATCCTCTCTAAGGATTTGTGAGGGTTGAGAATGATTATTTTCTTCCTCCAGGTTTTCTTCAATCACATGCGAGTGATGATTTTGGATATGATGGGGAATAATGAGCGTTGTCGTTTCAAATCCCAGATATGATTACAAGCGTGTCATCAGAGAAAAGATTACGCTTTTGATGCTATGAATAAAAATAAGGCTTGATTATATAGACGAGTGAGACACCTTCAGCTTGCAGGTTATAGAGTATTTAAGCACTGACTTCAACAAGGTCGTTTTTCAATGCCTGTGTCACTTAAACTATTCTCCTGTGAGAAACTCGAGGCACGGTCTGAAGCCCTGAAACGTATGAGCTGGAACCGAGAGGCTTGGGATTGAAGTAACTTCATCACAGAAGCCCTTTTCTAGACTTGGAATGACTGGAAAAAGCACTTCACACTGCAGAAAAATCACTCGCCGGTTTAAAGCTGAAGTGTGCAATTTCATCACATCGGCAATTCTGTTGCATTTTCACCAACATTATTGTTACATTCAAAAGTAAAGTTATACTTATAATAAGAGCTATGCTTGATTTCTTTTTCCATACAAAATTATTTTATTTTAATGAGCTGTGGGTAAGTTTTAGCACAATCTTTTGACAGAAATGACATAAAATATACAAAGTTATGTCTTCAGAGGGGTTTAAGGCCTTATGTGTTTCTATTACCATTTATTAAGTTATTTATATCTCCACACACAGGTATACATCGAATATATCATTTTGCCCCACCATGTTTTTTTTACAGATGTGGGATTGGTGGTAATTCTTCCCCATAATAAATCTCACACTGCAGGTTCAAAGGGATAGCTTTATTTCTTTAAATCTGATGAATTGCGTTTATCAATCATTTTGACATGGGAATTTTACAGTATTTTATTTACTTTGTTTTAAATTTCCAAAATATTTCACCTCTGGTACTGATTTTTAGGTGTAACATCCATACTCCTCTTGGTTAAAAGGGACAACAGCTAAAATATTTTTTAAGAAAAAGTATATATTTTTATATATAATTTTTTTTAAGTAATGTTTTGTTTTTTATATGATTTGTTCAATATCTTTCATTTTAATTCTCTTCCTATGGCAGTCCTAGGTAAAAAACTTTTTTAGGATCATTTTGCATTTTCATATCCAATTTTGACTTTTATATTCATTGGGTTAATGCCACAAAAGTCACAATCTCCTACCATTCCAGTACAGTAAAAATATACTTCTTCTTGTTTTCAATTCACTTTCCATGCTGCTAATTTGTATTGTGGGACTTTTCCCCCATGGTCACCAAGTTTTGTACTAATTTTAATAGATTAGAAAATAAGTGACCAAAGACTATACCAGAGGGTTTTTATTTACGCCTTTCACTTTATATATTAACTCAAGTCCTTTTAAACGTTCATAGGTAGTGGAACTAACTGAAGCAGAACAGCGAACAGAGTCACATGAATATTTCTTGAAGTAGCACTTACCTTGGTCAGACACACACTGACGGAGTGGCAATGCTGTAGTATAACAGAGGGATGGACATCTTGAGCCACAGCAGCATTCATAAGCCTCGCTCCATCCATATGTACTGCCAGACCAAACTTATCGGCCACAGAGCGAAGCTTTCAGAAAAAGAGACATACATACAATCAGACTTTCCTTCAAGGGCTTAAGTTAAGGAAGGTTATGGAATTTACTCGTACCTAAAATTCTTTAGTCAGTGTCAAGTCTTTGCAGCGATTTTACATTTTTGTTGTATATTGTTGACAAGGACCATATGGAATATGTAATTCTATTGGCGCATGTAACTCATTTTTAATACTTTCCTCTTTGTATATGTTATCTTATTTTAAAAACAACAAAAAACAAATTACACAACACAACATCCAAAAACAAAGTAGGTTTAATACATCCAGAACAAAAGAAGAGAGTAAACACAAACTGCTATTTTGTAATCCCAACCTGTGCACTAATATGTTTTTTTTTACAGTTGTTATATTTAAAAGAATGTTGAACGGTGCTGTTTGTGTGTAACCTCTGATGGAGAGAAAGGCAAAGGTCAGGACTTTCCTAAAATAATGGATTATAATGGATGTATAAATATTGCCTGTATTCTAAAACCATCCCATTTCTGAGAGTCCATCATTACAATTTTCATGCCATTTTGAAGCGTTTTAAAGCCGTGTCATGACTTTTTTGTGATATTCTTGGTCGAACAAACCTATTTGTTAAAGCTATTTCTATGCCTGGGATTTATGGCACAAAATACACAAGAACTGCAATGGCAATTTTTACATTAATCTATTTAGGTTACAATGACATTTTAATAGTTGGACTACATTTTAGAAATAAGACTGGCATAGACAAGGCACATAGATGGGCTGAGCAAACACCTTTGTTAAAGCTTTTTTTACATTTGGATTTTATAATTTCTATTTCTGAAAAATACTTTTTAAGGGAATTCTTGCTTCAGATGAAAACCAGTTACTAAGTTCATTGAAATTGTTTCCTCACTCCACAGCACCACCCATTTAATTATGCCCTGTGTTCACGAGCTGTCACGCTTTCAGATTTGAATTTCACTTTCAGATCGACTGCAGATCGAACATTCGAATTTGATTGAAATGTCTTGTAAATGTATAGGAAGTTGCGCCCTGGCAGGATGTGGCCTTGCTAAACCGTTGCACGAACCTTCTCGTTTTTTTCTCGTTAATCCACAGTTTGTATTGTATGCATTTAATACCAGAATGTTGTCAAACAGGATTGTTCCACACCCAACATGAAAATCCCTATCACACGTGATTCATGAACCAGTGTTCAGGTCACTAACCTCCTGGAGGAACGAGAGTGGGAGGACTCGGCCTCCCTGGATATTGTGCGTGTTTTCCACACACACCAGGCGAGAGCGTGGGTAGTGCGGGTTAGGGTAGCCATGGCGGATCTTGGAGATCAGCTGGTCTAGGTCAAACGTGCCATCGGGAAGTGTATTCAATGCTACAGAATGAACACCTGCAAGCTATTAGGACACATAAAGACAAGACCACAATCAGATATAATGTGCCCTTCATTTGGAAAATAACTCTCCTAAAAGACTGAACTTATTCTTTGCCCAGCAGTGTGCATCTGTTTGCATTTTAATGAGAAAAACTCTTTAAAGGTAATGCAAGGTTACACAAACAGTTGTGATTCAAAACCTATGTAGCACAAAGGAAGATATTTAGAGAAATGTCTCAGTGTTATCTTCTTTTGTGTTCTGCAGTAGAAACAGTTCTGCAGTTGTCTCCTCGACTATTGTAAGTCGCTTTGGATAAAAGCGTCTGCTAAATGACTAAATGTAAATGTAAATGTAACTCATACAGGTTTGCAATGAAAAGAGGGTGAAGTACAAATCCATTAAAGCAGAAATGTAAATGCACAGCCCATTGTTCATACCTGTGCACTTCCTCCCTGCTCATATATATAAATATGAGAGAGGTCACCTAATAGCATCTCATCGCCCCTCTCTCTGCAGTGCACCATAACTGAAAGAGAGACAGATAGGGCAAAATAAATGTTAGGGAATAATAGCTCTGCTATCAGAAAGTGTGCTAATTAACAACAACAAAATTCCAAGAATAGTAAGGCAATTGTACAGAAAGTATTTATTAGTAATCCATATTATTTGGGGAGGTCTAACGTCATGGACAGGACATTTCATGTTATGAATATGACATAAAACGCTTTAAGAATATAACTTTTACTAGTAAACTGAACCAACTGTTGATATTATACAAATCCCTTGTTGATATTGTTTATAGATCTGAAAATATATGTCAAATTAAAAAATCGATATAAAAAAAGATAAATAAACCTGCGGACCATTAGGATGTGACAATAAAAGGACATGGTTTTTGGGAGACAATAAACAGTTGAAGATTTCTGAATAAAAATGTGCAAACCAGAAGCAACAATATTCAGCAAATGGAGAACACACGCCACTTCAGAAAAATAATTTCTATATTTAAATTTTCCTTTTTTTTGTTTATGAGCAAAGTGTAGCATTGTGGATGTGACAATCCTGAAATAGCTCTTACTTGACAATGATAAATAGTGCACTAAAACCAAAAATAATGATATAACATTTTTTAAAGGTAAACCTCCTTAGGGTACCCGAACTACCAAATGTTGACATCTTTGACGTATACTAAAACCCTTTGGTAAAACGTATATTTTCACAGAATAACCCATTTGTAAACATGTTTTGTTAATACCTAGAGACAGTGCTCATGCCACCACGGTAACAATAAGAGCAGGGTCATGTGTTCATCTTAACCCCAACACACAATTGTAAGCAAGCGTTATTAATAGCTTTGGGCGTCATGGTGCCGCCATACCTGCAATCAGATTACCCATCGTTCCCGTGGGCACGTATAAAGTATCTTCCATCCCAAACATCTCAGCAGCTTCTCTTTGCAGTTCTGTTGGAATAACACAAATATATGATATATTGTATGAAATATTCTTTGCATGTGCTACACCTGGAGATGTTTTAATATGTAATTTTTTTATGAACACAAACTGTATGTACAAACTGTATATTTCATAAAATTAATAGTACTATTATATTAAATCGACATATTTGAGCATTACAACACCTGAGCATTTTCTTAATCAAATTCATGAATATTGGATGTTAAAACAAGCTGGCCACCCACTAGCTGCTTGGCTTTTGCATTCAGTTATACTGTTCAAATACAAGAACTTCAGGTTTACTGGAAAACTTGCTTGCATGTCCAGACATCTGACTTTTATTGTACATAACATTTTTTTTTATAATAACAGCCTATCTCATCAAGGCGTTGTTACTATGGAGATGGAAACAAGGAAGAAAACAAGACAAGACATTAAAATGTGCAAGTGTAAGATCAAGCAAATAAATCAAAATTATAGAACCCTTATAGAAACATAAAAATGCATTTTATATTTATAAAGGTATTATTTAAAAAAATACAATTTTAAGATAAAGTGCAACAGTCCTGAGAACAGTAGGATGGGAAGGATTTAAATTTTTATATTATGTTTGAAGAGTATTTTTACATAAAAAAATGTTTATCGTTTAGTCAAAAGTGTGTCAGTAATTTTAAAGTGCTGGTTAATTGAAATAAAGGTTCAATGTTTGTAAATTATTGATAAGTTAGTTAAATAAAGTGTGGCAGTAACTTTAAAGTGCCTGTTAAGAGAGAAATTTCATTTTATAAAGTATAAATGTGAATTAATTGTTGATTAATTAGTTCAAATAAATAAAGTGTGGCATTAACTTTTAAAGTGCTTTGTTAAGAGAAATAAATGATTTTATTAGGAATTTGTTTTATTAATTATTGATTAGTTAGTACAAATAAATAAAGTGTGGCAGTAACTTTTAAAGTGCTGGTTAATAGAAAGAAATGATTTTATTAAGAATTTTTTTTATTAATTATTGATTAATTAGTTCAAATAAATAAAGTGTGGCAGTAACTTTTAAAGTGCTGGTTAATAGAAAGAAATGATTTTATGAAGAATTTTTTTTATTAATTATTGATTTCTTAGTTCAAATAAATAAAGTGTGGCAGTAACTTTAAAGTGCTTTGTTAAGAGAAATAAATGACTTTATTTGGATTTTTTTTTTTATTAATCATTGATTAGTTAGTACAAATAAATAAAGTGTGGCACTAACTTTTAAAGTGCTGTTTAATAGAAATAAATATTTTATTAAGTAAAAATGTTTATAATTATTGAGTAGTACAAATAAATAAAGTGTGGCAGTAACTTTTAAAGTGCTGGTTAATAGAAATAAATGATTTTATTAAGTAAAAATGTTTATAATTATTGAGTAGTACAAATAAATAAAGTGTGGCATTAACTTTTAAAGTGCTGGTTAATAGAAATAAAATGTTTGTATGAAGTAATGTGTCTACTTAACCATTAACAACAGGATCTTCTTTAAAAACATCATCTCCGACCTCTGCCTCGGCCATAGCTCTGCGCATGGCAGCTCCGGGTCTGGTGACGGTGTCGCTCCGGAGATCCACGGTGCGAACAGCTGATCCGGGAGCGGCCATCTGCCGGGATCCGTAACACATCCGCACTGGATCCACACGGGGAATCCGCCGAGGTTCCTGTAGGCAGTGGCGCAGGAAACGAGCGGAACAGGTCAAGGTTTTAAAGCTCATGTCTTCCTTCACTTATCCTTTATTCTGCATTGAGAGTTTGGCTGAACTTTGCTTTACTGTACCTACATGCAAATGATTGATGTCAAGAGACTCAAAACTTCAGACATGACTAATTGACTCATCATCATCGATTTGGAGTTTCAGTGTTGGTCCAGTTTCCTTGAATATAGACTGAAATGCACAAGATCTGCTTGCTGGAGATCTCAAGATCTGAAGAACGTCTGCAAACATCTCACAAAGAGCTGCTGTTCATCCATTCTGCATTATAAACATCTTGCAGACATCTTCAAGAGGTCAACGTGGAAAAACATTGGGTTCAACATGATTCAATGAAGTTGTAATGTACTTTGTCTTGAAATTTAATGAAAACTGTTTTGTTAAAACTACTTAATTTGATCATGTGGAACCATTAAAAAAATTGAGGAATTTCAGCCAAACTTTTTTGTCTGATGACATCTGACACTAGACCTGCAGATGAAGATGCAGATACTGTAGATGTCTTCCAGATAATGTGTGGTATTCTCAATAATGGTTGAAAAGTACGTACTCTTGTTTTACAGAAAACATTCCTAAATTGCACAACAATGCATTAATGAGTGACTTCTTAAGACATCTTAAAACATTTAAACTTTTCCTGAAGTTACGGAACCCATGATAATCGCTGTGCTGTTGCTTGAATGAACTTGTTTGGCAGGATCTTTTCTGTTGTTTTCATTTTCTGCAAAAACATGCAAAGAGAAACCAAATTGAGGAGTAATCATCACAGAATCATACTAAGATATGCACTTTATTTGAACAATGAAAAAACTAAAATGGTCTTTAAAATGGTTTCCTGTTTTTTCTCCTCTTTTTTTATATTCAGAAATGAGTGTTTGTGGTCATATGCATTTTGCTTATAAAAAGTTGTTTATTTTTTTTGTATCTGCTTTTTACCGCTTCATTGTCTCTTTGACTATTGTAAGTCGCTTTGGATAAAAGCGTCTGCTAAATGACTAAATGTAAATGTAAATGTTATGACCAACAACATTTATTAATGTGCATTCAAGTATCGCACTTCAGGGCTTCTCCATGTGAGAGGCCTAAGGTGTATTGATTAAGATTAAAAACTACAACACTGCAAAGAACTGTCAAAAAAACTAAATATAAGTTGTATATTGATGAAACATTTATGTGGATCAGGTATTGTTTTCCAACCCCAAAAAAACGAATGAAAAAAAAGTGTTAAGCAAACGTTAGGATGGGAGGGATACCCAAATAGATTATGTATTGTTAAAAACATAGTTAGTGTAAGAATATTATAAGATATAGATCATCTAATATGAAATAATTGGCTTTAATATGATAAATGTTTGTCGTAAGAGAACAAAAAAATATATATTTTATTTATTTGATAGCCTTTTCATCTGTTATAAACATTAATTTAGAAAAATGTTAATAAAATATCAAAGGTTTATACTAACATTTAAAACATTTTGGCTTTTTATTTCTTTCAAATTTTCTGAGGGCCACCTAGAACCTTAGGGTACCTGGGTATCCCTGAACCCCAGTTTGAAACCCCTGGACTAATGTAGCAGGACCCTCTTTTTATCTGTAAAATTAATAGTTTCAATCTTCAAAAAGATGAGGGGTTTCCGGCAAAACATTAGAGGCTTAAGCCCCCTATCCCCGTGTCTCTGGATATCAGTGAAATTTAGCAGAGGCCTTGAAAACATTTAAAGAGCCTCATTAGTAAAATAACATTCTTATTCATTGTATTCTTGCTCAACATATTCTTATTCCGTATATTCCTATTCTACATGTTCTTATTCATTAAAATATTCATTATAAACTACACTACGTTAATTCACTTACCCATCATTATAACAGCAATAGTGCCCTTTTAAGCCAGTGATGTTTTCATTATAATCAATAAATCTGATCTGTGGTACGATCAGTGCCCACTTAATTGTACATGGGTGAAAATAAGTTAAAATGATACATTTAAAAGTGTTTAGTTTGATTGACACAGTTGCTAATTGTATTCATATTTTACTCGTTTGTTTACTCATTTAACTATTATTTAAACATTTAATACTCGAATGCATGCTTTTGGACATCCTTGTTTTATTGTGTTTAAAATACTCAAGTTGCATAATTCTTGTAATCTTACATTTCTTTATCTACTTGTAGTTTAAATTTGTAATATATAAATTCAATTTTTAATTAAAATATTTTGTATTTACCATAATAATCTGTAAACCAAACAGCAATAAGGACATGTTATATAGAGCTCAAATCTGAACTTTGCCGGTATTTATCCCAGTTAAAGTGGGGATTCGGCACAAAATTCTACCTCTTAAAGCATGTTAAATATATTTTATTTTAATTTATCTTAATGCATGTTAATGCAAATATTATTACGCATTGCATTTCTTAATTGCAAACTGTTGTACAAGCTAATCCAAATAACTCAAATATTATTGACATAATAAGAGAAAGCAATTCATCTTTTACATTTATTCTAAGAAGAAAAAATCTTGTTTGGAAGTCAAGATGGATGTGCTTTTTGAACCTTAAGGACCTGTTTATGAATTAAGGTGACATAAATTGGGTTTGGCTGATGAAAAGTCACATCTAACACACAATGATGGGTATTTAATTTTTATTTTTGAGTGAGATGTTGTTAATAAGAGTTGATCTGGAGGTGTCATGTTGAATCTGTCCACACGTGGGCGCTCATGTTTAACATTTGAGGTCTACATTGGTGCAGCACAACAAAAATATGTCATTTTAATTATATAACATCAATATTAATTATTTCACTGCCTAAAATGTGTATAATACAGTTTTCACACATGGAAATGTATGTTGTTAGATTACAGTGAGCCTTAAAATGATTAAAGTAATGCTTTTAGTAAACAGTGACATTTAAATAAAAACATAATTAATATTTTATTTAGCACCAACAGTATAAAAAGGGCATGGAAACCAGTTTAGCAAGACAGACTTGGTTAAATGGCACGCTCCCTATATCTAAATACGACTTGCATCCTCCTTCAGTTTCTCATACACAATAAACATGTTGACGGACTCTTTCCATCTCTCTAATCCTCTGCTGAAGTCACTCCTTGCTCCATTATGAGGCCCTAATTGTAAAAATAACAATAGGTATGTCATTACATTCGAGTGTCACTCTCACATGCCCAGTGAGTTGAAAATGTACCCGCTGCATTCATCCGTAAGGCCTGTCCACTCTGCAGTGATGTCATATGGTCAGGAGCGGAGGTTTCCCGGCCTGTATTGGCTGTATCCAGAAGCTAATTTTGCCGAGCTGACTCTAATAAAATCCTGCAGGAGGTGTCAGGCGAGGTTGTGAAAGTGAGTCGAGCAGCTGTCTGGGTTTCCAGTAAGAAGCATGGAAGAGGGGGGCTAGGATGTGCCAGTTGGCACCCGATTCCTACATTATATTCAAATGAGCATTTGTCATTGATGTCATCCCTATATCTGACTCTTGTGGCTCTGGCTGTAGGGCATGAAAATATTGAGATGGGAAGAGAACTCCAAACATAGCCTTGCTCGTTATATATTGGTGAGCTAGCATCACTTTCCAGATGATGGATTTTCTGGATTAAGAAATTGATACGAGGAATTGGTTTAAGAGTTCAAACCAAGTAAATGCTCCATCAGCTGAACTATTGTTGCTTTATGGTGTTTAAATGCGGCCTGTCATACATCATGGCGTCCCGTCAGGAATACAAAGTATTCCCGGATTGATTTTAGTCATGGTGCAGTCTTTCTTTATGTATCAGTATGAGTGTGTGTATATTAGTTTTTTACCGCAGCCGCTGGCTTGGTGCCTGAAAAATGTGCTATGCATGACTTTCTACCCTTGCATAAAAATGACTTTTTCTCGACTGAAGAAACAGCTCCCTGTTGTGAGAGACTCGTCGCAATAAGAGGAGGGCTTACTGGAAGTCAGTTTGAATAAGTTCCCTTCATTCTTCTGTTTTTTTGCCACGCTGAGATTCTCCCGCCGATTACATTGCATATTTCTCTGACCAAAACTATTCTCGAACAGACTGTATGTTATTGTAAATGCTGCATATTTACTCAAGTGGACTTGGATGGGAAAAGGGTTTCTCGGGAAACCTAGCAAGTGTTTGGAGCTGATGTTCGTATATGTTATACAAAGTTCTGGCTCATAATTATTATTTTTATTATTATTCCTTGCACATATTATTATGGAGATTCTTAAAGTGGTATTTTCCCCATAAGGACAATCTTGTGTCACCTTCTTATCATGTCAATCATGTATAACTTTCTTTCGTCCTTCAATCTAAAAAAAAGTACTTTTGTTGTACAGAATTCAATGCAGCCCTAAGCTTTTTCTACCGACGTTCTTCAAAATATCTTCTTTATCTTCTTCTTATCATGTTTTGTGTTTTGCAGAATAAAGAAATTCAAACGGGTTTGAAATGTCGAGGTGAGTAAAGGATGACAGCATTATCATTTAGGGTTGAATTATCCCTTGAATGGCAATGTCAGGAAACCCTCTTAATAATATAAATGCTATTTTGTTGTGCTGTAGCACGAAGCATCCAGTCTAAAGCAATGACAGCAGGCTTTCAGCATGTGAATTGCTAAACCTAAAATAGACAAAGACAGATACAGCCCTGGGCTCATCATTTCCCGGTTAGAGTCTTAAATGAATGTAAGCTAAACATAGCTAGCGGGATTTAGAGTAATCATCACAGTGAACTGTGATATCTAAACGCCCTATTCTGGTGAAGTTTATAGCAACAGTATGTACACAATGCGCTTACTCTGTGTAAAAGATCTGGGTCAAATTTTCTCTCCTTATTGGTAGGCATTCGTCGTGATGAAAGTGCATCCAGAGACTTGAACCTACAGTATATTGGCATCGTGTAAATAAATTAAGTAAATTAGATGTTATTTTATGCATAAAATGATGTACCATTTTATCTCTGCATGTCTGTAAATCTGCACCCTACGTAAAAAAAGTATCATATGGTCCAAGGGATTTATAAAATGCAACTTTCCAACTTTGCATTACTGTCTATAAAAACATCTGCCCGTAAAACCGCTTCTGTACTCAAGTTCTTACAAACCGTGTGTTTATATTTTTTAATACCTTTCCTTCCTGGTAGGTGTGGAATCCTACAACAGGTATTCCAGTAAAAGCCGGAAGGATCACATGTCGCAGAGCTGCTTTGTGAGTTTGCCATGAGAGTCTCATGTGTACAGGTGACTGTAATTCAGAGTCATGTTTTAATCAATCGTCCCTAATCGGGCTATTATTACGAGAACAATCAAAAGGGAAATGATGTGCCTTTCTCGTTTTACTGGAATGCCTGTGTGTATATGTGTGTGATGTTTGTTTGTGTTTGTACCGGCAGAAAGATAGAGAGATAGTGAAAGTGAGTCTGTCATTCGATCCAGTGTTACACCAGCCTTGATAAGAAAGTCTGGCGTTGCAGATGGACATCACATCTCCATTTCATTTAAAGTCAGTGTGACATCTGCATATTCCAGATGCAGTTTGACTTGGAGAGGTCCCAATGGCATCCTGTGTGTGAGAGAAGGATGCATTCAGGAAGGATGGCAAACCTGCAGAGGAAGACAATAGAAGCAACATTCGAGACAAATCGCCTGTCAACCTGCATTTAGGCTCAGCTGAGAAGACGCAGCCGCTGCTTGCGTGCATGGCCCGTATGTCTTAGATATATGCCGTCCGACGCTCAGCTGGGCCGTTTTTCTGACATTAAATTGGATTAGCTGTGAATGGAGGCAGAGACAGAGAAATATTGACTCCTTCTCGGAAAGGAGAGAGAGAGAGGGCAACGCCTTTCCAATAACCATAAACCCTGGGGCTGAAAATAGACCATACAAATGTGTATATCGCAAATGAGCTGCTGTTGTTTGCTGACAGAGGGTGGTGTTCTTCCACGTGCTCTTTCAAGGGTGCAATCCATCTCTCTTAAGTCAACACACTCTTGGTAATGAGCTCAATCAAAAGAGAATGCGGTAAATGAGGTGTTACTCGTATGGTCTTGCCACCAGGGCACAGTTTGACGAATGCACGGCTAATAACATTTACTCCCCTCTTGGAACTGATGTGTCAACCATCTGCATTGAGAAATTTTGAAGAAAGTCATTCGTGCATTTCTTAATTAGTAGGTGTTGCATAATAATGCAAGTGCTCGAGAGGTCAGGCCTTCCTGTCAAACTCTTTTACGAGTCAAATGTTTTAAATGAATGCTTTGTAGTGCTCCATCAGACCGGATTGTAAAACTCATGTCATGGGTTATAACGTTATGTCAGTCGGGATGTCCGGACAAACAGGGCAATGTTTTATTAGCGCCACGGTGTTGAAAACCTTATAGCTGGAATATTTTTTGATAAAAATGACACCCATCCGCCTTAAAGTGATAATTCACACAGAAATGAAAATCTACTCACCCTAACATCATTTTAAACCTGTATGACTCTCTTTCTTCTGCAAACACAAAAGATGATATTTTGAATAATGTCTTTAGTAGGACAACAGCAGGATCCCTTTACTTTGGTTGTATGGAAAAAAACAAATGGGTACCGCCACTGTTCGGTTAGTTCCATTCTTCAAAATATCATTAAAAAGTCATGCAAATTTAAAGGGTGAGTAAATGGTTTTCCTTTTTGTGTTAACCTGTAAGCTCTTACTGCATTGAAGAAATTGCTTATACGTCCATTTTGTAAACAATATTCAAAGCCAAATTGTTATAAATATTTTTACATTGTAAATCTCTAAAGCTGTTTGGGTTGGAATTTTGTTTTCTTAAATGTTTTCACTTCTTAAACAAGAAAATGTACGTGATTCTTGAAACATTATGTGCTCATGCTGCATTTGCGAAAGTAAATTCTGAAATAATGAGCAATAAACTTTGATTTAACCGTTCATTTCACTATGATTTCAATCTTTGACACAATCTTACTCGAGTCAGTATTTAAGTCACAGAATGCTCTTTACATTGTGTAGAATGATTTTGTGCATAAAAAGTAAAAGTCTTAAAAGTATCCCGCTTGGATGTCACAGGCAGGGTCACATTTTTATATTTTTAAAGACTTTTTCCAGTAAACCACCCAGGGTCAGCTTTCCAAAGCAACCAAACATCCAACAAAAGCATCCAGAGCTTTTTAGTGCCTTTGTCAATAGTTCTTGCAGAGGAAGTCAAATCTTAAGGATCGTGGCAGTGCCAGCCTTTGTGTTTCACCCAATTTCATGGTCAATTCATTCTGACGAGAAACTGAGACTGGTTTCCGCCTACTGTCATGTCATGTGAGTATGAATGTTTGTGCACACAAGCACAATTTAATGCAAAAGCCTAGATAAACTTTGTGAAACCTCTAGTAACCATTAGTGCTCGTAAATTTCATGATTCAGAAGAAAAGACGTACAGTATTCAGTTAGTTATTTGTTTATATGTTTAATGGTATCACATGTTGTATAGTTTCTAATCTTCACTACAAAAAAGAAAATGTAAGATTTACTTGTCTAGGAGTAGAGTTAGTAGAAATACCCACTTTCTTTTTTAGAAACATAACAGATACATATTTAAAAAAATAAAATATACATTTTGTTCTCCTACTCACTACTTTTTTTTATTAAAGGTTTGTTAATATTATTACATTACCAAAATACATTTAAGTATATTTATTTGCTACAGGTTAACCGAGATTGAGATATTATTGTGTTATTTCTTTGTTTTCGTAAGCATATTTTCTCTAGGTCGTGCTGCAGTTAATTTTACTTCCCCAGAAATTCTCGGAAAGTCAAGTTTGCCAATACAATGCTTGGCGTCTTTGAAACTCCCCAGAGTCTGGCACTGCTAAAACAGGCTTTATGGATTGCAGGATTGTCAATGTTTATGTGATCATGTTAATAGTCAAAAATCACACTGACTGGCATATTATATATTACGCTTAAATATCTTTTCCGGCTACACCTAACTCACTAACTCACTTCTTTTCTAACTACTCACTCTATCAAAAAAAAAATAAAAAAAATAAAAAAAAATATTATTTTGTAACTTCGCTCTCTGTGTAACTCGGTAGCATTGTTGTAGCACTTGTTCACCTATTGTTGTATCGGCTATTTACCGCTTCATTGTCTCCTCGACTATTGTAAGTCGCTTTGGATAAAAGCGTCTGCTAAATGACTAAATGTAATGTAAATGTAAATGCTTAAAACGCTAATACAAAACATTATGCTTCTTAATACATGTTCTTTAATCGTTTACAAAGAAGAAAGGTTTATTTAGGCCAACATGATAAAGCAACCATAGTAAGTGAACTTATATATAATTCTCAACTTCCTTTTTGGCAGAATTTCAGCCGTGTTTTGTTTTTCTATAGATTTCATAATCGTCAGACTGTTTCTTATGAATTGGGAAGTGAATGAAGAACAGTTCTGTGCACGAGTACTTGTATCCGCATGTGCAAATTCTTTTCACATTGCCTTCCATTCTACAAAACCTCAGACTTGAAAAATCCAAACAAGTTAAATGAAAGCAGGTGAACACAACATAGGTTAGTTGATCTGGTACAAGAAGTAGTGCGTGTATTTTCAAATAACATATTCATTACACCGTGCACACATCATATTCATAATATTAAAATTAATAAGTAATAATGTGCTATAGAGGTCAGATTAATCTGTGGTCCAAGCTTTTTATTTATTTATTTTATTTAATTTGTTATTGCAGTTTTGGATGACCGACACGTGCATTCAGAGTTTAGTTGTATTGCGGTAAGTCATGTGTCACAGGTACAGCTGGTATATCCAGTCCTCATAAAATCCTGTTTGATAGCATGGCAATACCATGGAGGTAGTGCCAGATCCCTCCAAGTTCTAATGATACTTAAAGCAATATGTGTGCCTGTGTGTTGTGGTTACATCAACATTGTCTTTATCATTAACCTCCCTGCAAGAACATATTGTCCCTGAGTTATTGCTGCACAAAATATGTCAAAGCATACAATATGAAATGGTTTCATAGAGGGCTTGAGTTACCCCGTGGTTACTCCCATTTTTGTTCTGCACTCCTTTATACTGGCATTCTCACCTTTCTTTCCTCATCTGCTCTTTGCCAAGAAATCCATCTTCCAATGTCCCACTTTGACCTTATTCCTATTGACCTCCCCTATTTCTTTCTCCCTCCCCCCTTTTCTCGCTCTCCCCCTGTCTGGAAAGTCACATGGTTTCCCTGAACTGAAGCACCATAAAGCGTCGAGTGCAGGGGGCTTACTGCCCTCATTTATTTTCATGCTCTGTTTGAGGACACCGCTTGTTGGTTAAGATGGTGTTACTTGACTTTTTGTGCCCGTCTGAGGTTGATTTGCCAGGTACATTTATGCAGCATCTAAGAAAGCCTGCTTGAATTTCATTTTCTACATCTTAGAGCAATTCTTCGGCATTGCGGGCCTGTCCTGCTGTTTGTTTATGTAAAATGCAGATAACGGGACAAGTTTACATTTTGAAATATGTTTATTATACAAAAATTGTCCTTGTTATACCTTATAAGACCCCACATATTTAAGAGTTTCAAAAGAGATCTAAAAACATCCCAAGATGTAATTTATATTTGCAGGTTTTTTACCAACATGCACTTGTAGGAACATCTTATAAGGCATATATTCTCAAAGTTTATTAAAAAATTTTTTTCTCAAAAAAATGTGACTGCATTTTTACGTGAAACAATTAACAAAAAATGAGTGAGTTGAAAAGCTTTGACATTAAGTAAATATACTGTTTAAATCTAGTGAATATGTCAGTAAAATTAATTCAATCTCATTCAGTAATTAATTTTATTTTATTTATTTGATTATTTAATTTATACATTTATTCCTGAAATTTATTTCTATTAGGATTCACCAAAGAAATTGGTGTATGTTACAAATATATATGTGTTAAATGCTTATTTTTCATTGCGTGAACATAGAAAAATGAACTGTTGTAACTGTTGTATCTTTAATAAATCATTTTAATACTTTTCTTTTCCTTTAAGATTTTATTAAAAGATTTGACATTTTTTTTAAGATATTAACTAAGCCACATGCAACATTTTTGACAGTGTATGTCTGTCAGATGTCTGTCAGAGATGTGGAGAACTGGACTACATCCGCTATGTATGAAGCATCTTAACATCTTTGAAAGAGCTGTTGTACATCTATTCTAAGTCTAAAGCATTTTACAGTCATCTCACAGACATCTTCAAGAGGTCTTCATGACATCCGATATCAGACGTCTTAGAAATGTATCGTGATGCAAACAATATATTTAAGATGAACATTTATATGTGTTATAAGGGGAAAAAGGGGAAACATTTTTAGCACTTTTTAGAGTTTTGATTGTTGCCTTACATAAATATAGGGACAGAAATTCTACATAAAATCTTTGTCCACTACCGGTATTTTATAAAATCTAATTAGCTTTACAATTCCTATTGTCCTATAACTGAACAGTCCAATGTAAGTCATTTGTAATCTATGTTTGCTGTCAAAATACTAAACTATAATCCTGCAATATAACAATGTTTAGTGTACAAGATTGTAATTATTCCTTAATAGAGTAGATGCACATGGGGGTTACACTCTTCTGTAAATCCAGTGCACGTAGCGCCTATATGGAACAATAGTATATTTCACTTAGTCACTTTAAGATGCCCCCAGGATTGCAGTTATTGATGCCATTGAAATTATCCAAGCACTATATCATCTGCTCAATATATAGACAAATACTGTACAGTTATAACACAATGGACATAAATAATCAAAAGTCTTATTGTTTGGGTACAGTATACGTGCAGCTACAGGCTTTTGTGCATGTGACAACAGGTAGTCTGTATTCTGAAAAAAAGATGCCCGTTACAAAAGGACGTTTTTCATGAATTCGCTTGTTCCAAAAAGCAGTAATCTGGGCACAGAATACAAAGACATCCAAAACCCGTTTTATCTACTGTTAAGCCTGTAATGGCCATCATTATGTTAACAAAGCCATTGAATGTAGCCTGTATCACTCCTGCTAATCGGTTCTCAGAAATATTGTAGGACTATTAGCTCCCTATGCGGTTGCATAAAAATTCTGTCGTATAATTATTTGACCTTGGAAACCCAAGTGACAAAGTGAAAGAAACGGGAAAAATGAATAGAGACTTGGAAATATAAAACATGTAAACGCGCTGGCAGGCTAGTGTTGTGTTCTGTATATCTTGTTGATAAGTATTGACAGGCCATAGGCTGTGGTTTTGTGATGGGGTATCATTTCACCAACATGGAAGTTCTGGTTTTGGCTCATCCCTGTCACGAATCTTCCGGCCAGCCTCTTCAGATGGAACTACACTGTGACCGACAAACCAAAGTGCTTAAGTAGCTTTTTTTCCATCACACACTCACATTTTCTTTTCCTCTCTCTTCTTTCTCCCTCTGCTTTGGTCTGGGTTCTGTAAGCGGTATTCCACTTTTATTCCAGGAATTCTGAAATATTCCACACTGGGTAATGATGTTATTCCATGTTTCCTGTGTTGCATTGCTAAATGATCCATAACGGAGTTCATCACATCGTTTGCAAAAGGCCAGCGCTATCAATCATTATATATTATAGACACTCTAGAGTTGTTTGGATAGTTGTTATGAGTCACAGATGATGCTCTTAAATTCCAGTGTGGTCTGTTTTGTTTTACTCTCAAAGAATATGAGGTTTGAAAGAATGTTACAGTATCAAGACAGGTAAGAAATGTGATCCGAGTCTGTATAATTTATGAGTGTCTGGTGGATGATGGATAAGACTTTGAGATCAGTCAAGTCTATTATAAGAAAAGAATGTTTAAACATGTCAGACAACATTCAGAATTACACACAACAGCTCTGGCTGGGAAGTTGATGGCTGCGGGCCACACTTTAACCGCTTTACTGGTTACCTGTTTAGTCACACCATTCCAATAGCTAGTTGCATAACAATGTTAAATGTCATTTACTGGCAGGATTTACAATTTCTAAAGATGTTCAAGAACATTGCATAACAGTCTCATGTAAGGATGTGAGCTCCATTACTGGAAGTGCAGTTTTATGTTTGACTTAATGACAGATATGATTAAGAATTTAAAGAGTACCTAAAAATGACTAAGACAAGTAAATTTAATTGCTTAAATTACATTTATAGCACCACTGGCACTGAGATAACATGCAAATGCATGTGCTGACTTAAAACCGCACAGTTTACCTTGAAAGTTAGACCCAAAATGTTCAAAATTTTCTCAACATTTTGTCGCTATAATACTGTATGACTTTCTTTCTTCTGCAGAACACATGAGATATTTTTAAAATGTTGATACCCGAGCAGCGCTCCACATCGAATGTAAAAGTGCCGTTGTTGGATAACCAGCATTCTTCCAAATATTAACTTTTTTGACGATGTTTTGATGAGTTATCTATTTTTGCATAGTGTGATATACATTTATTTTATGATTAATGTAAGAATAATCTAGAAATTTAGTTGATGCAAACAAAAGTTATTTTAATTGCTTAAATTGGCACATCTGTTGGTGAAACACCATGCAAATGCATATGCTGATTTAAAACAATAGGCTTAAAGTATTTTTTTATCATTTACTCAAAATCTTAGAACTTAGACACGCCAATTTTTTAAGGCAAGCACATATAATGTGTGACATCTTGTCACACCATGTACAACTCTAAATCATGACAGAATGATCTGTTTTGCAAAGTAACTTTTCATATATAATTTACATTTATTGAAGGATTAATAGAGAATTTCTAAAGCATGTTTCTTTTTTGTGGTTCAATCCTAGTTCATTTGAAAAGAATATTTTATAAGAAGTATTTCATTAAATCTTTTTATGTAATATTGTGAAATAAAATTTGGTAATTCCACTTAGGCTGCGGTTTTTGTTTTGGTTACAAGCCACATGACTGGGTTTTTAGATGAAACCTACCATGACGGCATTCATTCCTTTAAGCTGCAGCTTAAAACTAAAAGATAGATCTTTAAAAACTATTCCGCATTAATTGAATACTGCGAAAAACATCTCTGCTGACCTTTACGGTACATTATGCCGCATTCAGACCATATCCATAAGATTCCACACAACCCGCCATCAATAGCTTACAGTTTCAGAATCCAGTGGGATAACACATCATTCATGTTATGACAAGAGGCAACATTCAAGCTGGCCAATAACATCAGATGCTCTTTTACAAGAATTAAAGGACTTTTGAAAGGATTTCTTGTTTTGGACGACTGCGATCTGAAGCGAGCTGCAGAGCCAGTCAGGCAGACGCAGACGCAGGCGCTCAGAGGAGGAATGTGGCTGAAAAGCCTCTAGTTCCTGGAATGCCCCTGGCTTTATCAGGCTATAATGGAATTACCTCAGATCGGGCCCGCAAAGAGGGGTTACTGGAACTGCTGAGGGCCCTTTTGTTTTGACAGCACTCGCATGGATATGATATTCATGCTTTCGGTGGTCGTACACGTGTATTATGTTTTTTTTGTGTATTCTGCACGTCGATATTACAAGCATTTTTTTTGCTGTAGGCATCTCTTGAAGATGTCTGATGAATTTGATTGAAGTGGTGAGCTGAGACATGCCAGCTTAAGACTTGAAACACTAATTAATATCACTAGTTTTGTTTTGATAGTACATCTCTGAAATGTAAGCACAAGACCACAATGCTTAATACTGTAATACATAGAGTAGTCACAAAATTTAATTTATGCAATTCGAGCAGATGGATGAATTTCAGACCTATGTGTTTCAATAATAAGTGTCTTTCATATGAATGCCATGACTTTGTTTTATGATTTGACTTGTTGACTTATCGTTGCTGTACTTGAATATTTCAGCAAAATTACCCTGCAATTTTACAGTTTGGGGTCGGATGAGGGACATCTCTTCAAATATGCATACACACATATAACCTGATGTCAGGTTATAAGTATATGAACCTGTAATATGTACTAAAAGTTGTCCTGAAAGCAACGCAAAAAGTTACAAGGTTACACTTCCCGATTAAATATCTAGAAAATAAAACCAGGGAAAATACAGATTTCTTGTTGAGTTATGTAGTGCTAACAATAGAAAATAAAGAGAAAATCATAAAGAAAAAAAGTGCACCTTGGATCCCGTGTAAGACAAGAAACGTGGTATATGTAAGAAAGACTTTTATCATTGAAATACATTGATATGAAATTCATGCCGAGCAATAGGAAAAATTAGAAATGAATTGGAATCCAATAGATTTAATTTCATGGCCTCATCACGAATTGCCCTAAAATGGTTGGGCTCTCATTGTACTGGTGTTTAAAATGTAGAAAATCTCTGTAATAAAGTAATTGAGAAAGTGTTCTTCCAAATGTGAAACTAATTTTCTAAATTTTTACTTTCATTTCTTCCAAACCTGTTAATCACTATATGTTACACAGAACATTTTGAGAAATATCTTTGTGATTTGTGGTTTACATCCGATGGGGAATGTTTGGTTGATGACATTCTTCGAATATCCACAAAAGTGCTCTTCAGAAGATAGTCAGACAGGTTTGCATGACGTGAAAAAAATATATTTTCACAACATTTTTCACAATGATATGTAAAGAAATATGAAGAGCTGTTGTTTATGTGCACATGCTCATTTACTAGAAATGTCACACAAGCCTAATAAATGATCTGTACTATGCATCTGCCAGTTCTTTCAGTATAAGTCCTCATGAAAAAGCAGAAGAGTGAACACATGTTTGTTGAGTAATCCATCGCAGTAATTCACAAATGTTTTTGACTTTTATAGTCAATGCTGTCAGAGAGAGTAAAATTCCCCAAAATCTACAGAGAAATGTATCCTGCCACAGCCGTCCACAGACATCTTACAAATGATGGAGCGGTTTGCCAAAACTGTGCAGTGCAGGGAAGTCATGAGTCATGATTCTTGGTGAGCTGTACGGCGTGAGCCGAAGTGGAGGCTTTCCCCAAACATCAGAGTTCTCCGTGCACCTCGGTCAATGTGAGAGCAGTAATGTTGCTGTGGTGATTTTATTTGTATCGATTGCAGCTAATACAAACTGTGAACATCACTTAAGTCCAAGGACCAGCAGAATAAACACTGACTATCAAAGATGCATCATCGTCGACCCAGAGGGAAGTGGGAAATCTTGACATTGCTCACCAACGAGACTGAGCCCAGATTCCAGTCTTAGTCATCGGAAGAAAAAAGTGGCTCTTGTGTGTAAAGTGGTGCTGAATTTTTTATTTACTTTTGTTTGGAATAAAGACGAAGACGTATCAATGTTGATTTATCAGTGTGTTGGTCAAGTATTATATAAGGAAAGAAAGATGTGTTTTTTTCCTGCACAAGTTTCCTTGTTCCTTGATGTATTAAGGTCATCTGAAACCGAAAATTGGGAAATATTAGTAACTGCCTTATTAGTCATGCTTCCATTATTATGAATTATGAGCAACATAAAAGAAGTGTGAATGACTAGAAGAGGTCTCTTTTGGTTCCTCTTTGTGATGATGAATCAATGATGGGTATCAGACTATGTCCAACATGTCTTATTTGTGGTCAGGGAAGGACATCTTAGTAATGGGCTCTATGTGTCACTTCTATTATCTATGGAAAAAATCTTCAATTAGTAAAACAAGTTTGGACATCAGCAAATTACCTTCCACACATTCAGTTATTCAATAAATGATTATAGAGGATTACTTACTTTTACTTGTCTTATTTCAACCATGACATGTTTCTGTTTAACATTATTATTAGTCCTAGAACAACATAAATTGTAATAAACTGATGTAGATTAAACTCAACTCAACTTTATTTATAATGTTTATTAAAATATGCACTGTTACAAAGAAGCTGTACATATAACAATACATTAAATACAAAAATAGCATCAAAACTAAATAAATAGATAACACTCTCACTTGCACATACTCATTTAAGGCCGGATTAAGGACTTTTGCTTAGATTTAAGAGGTTGGTTATGATAAGGCTTATGAGTAGTGTTGTATTCAAGATCGCCAAAACCAAAAAAGAGAGATGCCAGTGGGTGTCAAGACCAAGACTTTGGGTGGTGGAGCCCAAGATAAGACCAAGACCAATGCAGGCGGAGACCGAGACAAGACCAAGATCAGCACAAAACACTAAAAAGTTTATAATTAAAGAAGTAACTTGAGAGATTCATTGTGCAGAATTGTGTGGGATGTTTTATGTTCCAGGTTTGATCAACCACATACTGGAACATGTTTTTGTGTTTTTCAACTACAATAACATGAATAAATTAAACAAAGGCCCAGCAAATTAGTGTAATTTTCACAGTTGTGGTATTTTCTAGTCTTGCAATAAAATCCCCAGACGAAGTCTGAGAGCAAGACAAGCCCAGGACCGAAGACAGTCGAGAACGTGACAAGACCAAGATTATCAAAAATGGTCTTAGTACTACAACACGAATAATGAGTTTGGTTTGTGTTAACAATGTTGAGTTTTAATAAAGGAATCCCTAAGGGGAGTTTGGAAAAAGAGGATGTCATGAAAATGACAACTGCTCACGCCCACACTATCGTAACATTACAGTGGCAGACACAGGACAAAAATTTCTTTGAAGAACAGGGTCAAAATTATACGCTTTCAAAAACAGACTAAACAAAAACACCTTATGTGTTTTGTGCATACTGTACAAATTGTAAAAAAAAGTTTATAGTATTTAAGAATGGTTTTGATCGTTTACGTATTAATTAGTTATGGTGACATTTAATGATTATTAAGATTAAGTAAAACCAAACTGCTGTTTAAAATCTCTTTTATATATTATTGTTTGTTAGCCGTAGACGTGAACTAAATTCACAAATTTAACCTAATCATTGAAGTTAAGTAACTCATAAATTACTAAGTTAACATAGTCTATTAAGTTAATAAAATAGCTCATTCTTAGGTAATAAATCATAACGATTTATTATATTAATTCTTTATACACCTCTGAAGACGTAGTTATGCATATTATTATGCATTTCTGTCAATAGATGGAGGCTCCACAATTTTGAACTAAAGTCGAAATACTACGTGCTGTGTTTTATTTGTTTCACTAAATAAGTGATTTCTAGAATTTCGACAGCGCAGAGGAAGTGTGTATAGGTTAGTCACTGATGATTGCCAAACAACAAACAACAGTAGCTGAATATTCTATCCTCAAAGCATCTGTTCTTTATTACCGCGCATCAATCCATGTCAGATTCAGTTATTGTTATCTGCTGCCGAGATTTACTGACTGAAAATGAGAAGTGCCTGTTTTTTGTCCTGAATGGTTTCCTGGATGTAGCATAGCGTGAGATAAACACAAAGCATATTTTACCAGCTGAAGCAACCCTTTACCCCTTGAGTAAACATGCGGCCTTATTCCGGACAGCAATGAGCTGATTTCATGGACAACCATGACCCCAGACCCCATTTCAACAGAGTGCAGATTTAGTAACTGTTACAAATGAATGTCATTCAGTAAAATAACAAAAGGGACTATAATCATTTCTTCTCTTCGCAAAATGAAAGGACTCTAAGGTCAGATTGTGTTTCTAGAGAAAGACAGGTTGACATTTTGTACAGTATATGTGAAGAAAACATTTGTATGAACGGAGGTTTCCTTTAAGTTAATAAAGTCTCGTAGGGAAATGTTTTTTCAGCAGATACTGGGTTAACAGGAAAAGGCAAATCTTGATATAACTGTACTGGCATGCTGCTATTTTTACTCCCAAAAATTGTTTTGCATAACCTCACAATGTGTCCATTTTTTTTACCTTACGAACACATTATTTTTTTTAGAACAAATTAAATGTTCCAATCCCGAAATATTGAAGAATGTAGTGTACATCAGATGTCATTTTCATTACAAATTGTGAAAAATATGCAGAATGCTATTTATTTCATATTAACTGTGTTGAATATATTATATATAAAAAAAATTGTAATATATTTTTTTTTAAGTCTCCCAAAATATATTGCGCAATTTAATGTCGGACTGCAATATAACACACTTACAAATGTTTCATGAAACTGTAGATTAAGATTTCCAACAAGACTTTCGAAACAAAAGTCAAGCTTTTTAGTTTTAACATGACATTATAAAAAATATGGCTCAATTGACAAATAAACTGCACATTTGTCATATGGTGTGACATAGCAAATATATAGAATCAAACTAAAATTTATATTAACATTTATTTATAACACGTATTATTAAATAATTATTAAATAATTAATTATACATTTTAAATTTAACAATATATATTACTAATTTAAAGTAATGCATTTTATTTTTGTAATTAATTCAAATAACAACAATCACACAAATGGACAATATACATTTTTCTTTGTTTGTACCTTTCTGCAGAGGTACAAATATGAACCTTGGTACACCCCCAGTGACAGAAAATGTGTAGTTTGAACCTTTTTTCTTAAAGAGAATACGCAGATCATAGCACTCTGACACATGTTTAAACCGCACCTTGTTCAGACCAGTTAACACATGCACAAAGTCACACACCTAATACACGTTTCACAAATCATTAACTTATAGTGCGGCTAAAATTCCATCATAGATGTTTGATGGGTTATAAAAGTGAAGCAGAATGGAATTCTGCTGATGGAAATGAATGTCGTGAGAGAACACATCTGTTCCTGAGAGTGACTCACATCTCCAGCTCTCCCTGCATGAAGTCTCAGAGCCTTTTAAAGCGTGACCCGTCTCCAGTCTGGCACTCACATGTTCCAAAACACTTCAAAACAAAACGGAAGACAGTATGATTATGTCAGGTTTAGTATTAAGATTCCATATTTGTACTGTGCATGTGAGCTGTACTTATGTTAACTCTTATTACAGCTCTTCAAGTTTAATCTTCACTACGGGCCTTTATGGGTGGTCTCACATTTACTGTAAGTGTCTGAGGTTTATTTCTTTCTGGTTAGTTTAGATAGGATCTTCACAAACCAACATCTTTCAATGAAACATCAGTACAGTTCAAACTAGGTCTGAGACCTCTGGACCACATGTGTGAGAATGAGTCAGAGAAAACCTTCACGCTTGCGATTGTTAACATCAACACTATGAAGTCCCTCCCATTCCTCTTCTACTCTTTCTTTATCGCTCTTTTCCTCTCTGTTTTAGTTAATCATTTCAGTCTTTTTCCTGCGCTCCTTGAGTTTCAGAGTTTCAATGATGACATGAAAAAATGATGCACAGCTTTCAAAGTAAATTTTATACATTGCTTTAATCCATCTACTTTTTCTCCTTCTATTCTTACCATGTAGATGCCATACTTTAGTGCTTTGGGAAAATGCACATGGAAAATATTAAATGCCAAGTTATCACAAAAAAAAAAACAGTTAAGATCGTGGGTCTGTAGAGATGGGAAAACATTACTTTGTTTGTTTGCCCTCCCGACCATTCCCCCTTTGTAAGAACAATCGGCCCAACCAATGGCGATTTGGGAATGTCTGTTTTTCTGATAAATGGGAGACAGGATTGGAAGAGTCCAACAACATTATTTTTGCTTTTGGACTTTTCATACGACACATGCTCTTATCAGACACATCTAAAAGCATTCCTTGAGTTTGCCAAGTGTTTTTAATAGACTCATGCGTTTACAGCGTCCGACATCTCTATTAACCAACAAATGAATGAGTAATTTCAGGTTTGCTCTCAATTATCTAGATCTGATGCGTTGCTCAGCGCTCACGGATGTAGAAGTGTCGCAACATACATCACAACATGCTGCAATACAGTAATGTTCCAGTCACTCGCTTTCAGGGAAAGTTGTGCCATTCGTGATTTTGAAAGAAACTGTTAGGTAAACAAAGTCATTTGCTCGCTCATTTTTTACCGAGTGTTAAGAAATCCCAGCCTATGTGAAATATAACTCATTCGTCCCCGTTGCCCCGGGCCTGCCGTTACCATGGAAACATCTGTGTTGTTTTGGAGCGTTTGCATCCTTTCCTGGATAAATGTACTCATTGCCGTAAGATCAATGTTTTTTGAGGAATTGTGCAGCTGTTATTGGCTGCCCTCCCCACAGTGTCCCGGAGTACATGCCAGGTTCTTTCTCACCGGTGAAGATTTTTCAATCGTCTGGCCTGTAGTATCGCTCGTTGTGGTATTTGGCACTTATTTCGGGTTTATGCTGAGAGCACTTTATTGAACACACAGGTTTAGACACTTTAATCTCTAAATTAAGTTTGGGATTAGAAATGGCTATTGGTTCGATAATGCCATATGGTTGGAAAATGCGTATTTTAAAAATATGAGATCTTTGGCTTATCAAATTATTTTCCTTCATATGGTTCCAAAGTCATATCTGTCTGTTGTGAAATCCAAAGAAGAATGTTTGTGACACACAAGTCTAGTTTGTCTTAACATTCATTGTATGGGAAAGGCAGCACCTTTAGTTCTATTCTGTAAAATCTTGACCAACTTTTTTACATACAGGTCATACAGGTTCCAAACAAATAAAATGTGGGCGTAAATAAATATGATGGAAAATTTACTCCGGGTAAACTTTTTTAGCAGTAGCCTACCTGTTATAGTTGCAACGTCAGTCTTCCTTATAAAGCCTTGAGAAATGTGAAATAATTCTTAGTTAATAAGTTTGTTTGAATCATATTTATCAGAATAATTAAAAATATATATATATTACTTAGTTACTTAAAGGTCCAGTATATTAATATGGCATCACATAGAGGTGAGGTTATGAATCGCATCCAACGACTCAATCCAACACTCTTTCGAAACATTTATTATTAGTTATTTTTCCTGTTGTCATTCCAAACCAAAATGACTTTCTTATTCCTGCAATATACAAAAATTATAATTTGAAAAAAATACTTTTTATTCAGTGGAGCTTGTAAAAACTTAAAATTATAGTTTCGAAGGATCTTAGATGGTTTCTAAATATTGTAGTGCAAGCTGAAACATACAAGAGTTGTGGTGTTGTGGATGTGAATAATGACCCAGCCAGCAGTAATATTGTTACCGTTCTATTGTGTCCAATACATTCTCCTAAGAATATTAGTCAAATTCTATTGTCATCCAAAGCAAAAAAAGCTTATTCTAGTAAGTACGCTATGGATGTCCTTGAGGACAGGATTTCACCGTATTTCTGGTAATTCAGACCAGTCAGTTGTGTGTCATTGCCAACACACTCACCCACAAGAGCACACACACAGAGAAATGCAGGATTGTGGGATTTTGTTCGCACTGACATGACACATAACCATGATGGCGCACACAATGCTTTGGAAAACGGCTGCAATTTACCAGACCAAGTGAACACAATGAATCAAATCCCAGCTGATCTCATCCTGACCTCCTACCCCACAGGGAAAAATCAAAAACAGTTGTTAGTCGGTCATATCAGCCCTGCAACATGTGGGAAATGAGCAGAATACCAGGTAAAGTTAGAGATCAGTGTTTCCAGGAACACATGGCACGGGTTGAATTTTGTTCTTATTTGTTTTGGATTCTGGGCGTTAGGGTGTAGAAGTGAGGATTAAATAGGAATAGAAGCCTCGCATTAAAGTCACATTAAACAAACATGAATAAATAATGAACAACTGCATTTGTATTAATTAACAATAACAAGTATCTATAAATGCTTACGCTCAATGTTCAATGCTGTGTTGCTTTGTGAGTTTATGTGACCTGTAATGCATCTAATGTTAATATATCAGAATTTTATTGTATAGTTTTACATTAACAGCAATTGGACAGATTTTATTGGTTGAGTTAATGGGAGCATGTCATGCGGCTGAACAAACAGAGTCATGTTTGATAGAGCTAGTGTTTGCACTTTTGTTGGGGAACCAACTTACACCCAGTTTGTGCGAAAACATTTAAACTATCAAAAATGAAATTCCACCAATTTGACAGTAATGATAGACATGCTTAGGTTAACCATTTGTCAAACTGGTCAGTAAACACTATTTATAAGGACAGTCTATCTTTACTAGACAGCCTTCGAGAATACCACTCGACGAAAATGAAAATCCTGACATCTTTTACTTCCTCCTTATAATTTCAAAAATGTATTACGTTCTGTCTTCTGTGGAACCAAAAAGAAGCTATTTTAAAGAGTGTTAACAAACAACTTTAGGCCCCTGTGACTTCAAACGTGAGGGACGTTTCTCAAACTATATTCTTTTGTCTTCCACAGGTGAAAAAGTCTCATGCAGGTTTTCAATACAATGATAATTAATAAATATTAAAAGAAGTTTTAGTTTTAGATGAACTATTCCTTTAATGGGGGCCACTTCTTGCTCTCCCTTTTAATTTCCGGTGAAACCCCCAAATTATTTGGCTTTGTTTGCATGAGCATGTTTACTTTGTTTTGAAAGCACACCAAGAATAAGGTCTGGGCTACTTGCTATTTTTATGGTTACGGTATTTGGAAATAAATTCAGGAAGGAAGATACATTGTATAACGGCTGTTCCGTTTGCGTCAGAGCTGCAGACACCAGCAATCGCTTTTCCAGCGGCCGTACAAAAGTTGAAAGAGAGGAGGAACGGATATTGGGAAACATCAGCATTTGGTGATAACAATTATGTGAAAAGTTTCACCAAAGAATAGATTTCTTTGTGGCATAAATCAAAAGGAAATTGCAAATGCATTCATGATTCAGTGGTATTCAGATGCACTGTCATGTCTGCTTTCATTTCTGGTAAAATAAGTCATCCATCTTTGTGTGCAATAACATGTTGTGAATGCCCTATAATTACGCTGATGCGTCAGAAGCATGGTGTGACTAAGCATTAATGACTTTTTCTCTGCTTTAGCAACTTCAAATGCAAGTAATATGAAAAGTGTAGTCTTTTAAATTCACTGGTCGTGTACTGTGAAATAAACCTAGTCTTACTACAGTTGTAATGAAATTCAAAATTCTATTTTTTTCTTGTCATCCAAAATGACCTTTTTCATTTCACCAGCACAATTTTGAATAAATAGACTGCTTATGTAAATACTCTATGTATGTATGTATGTATGTATCTATCTATAAAATCCGACACCTAAAGAAGGAGCAAAGAGTTGGCTACACTGTAAAAATGTATTTCATGTGGCCTAGTAAATATCACAAAAGTGAACAGTTAAATTATATTAAAATTATTAATTAAAATCCAACAAGTTGATTTCCCTAAGATTTTTAGGGTTATCTAGGCTTATGAAAAAATAAGTATTCAATAAACACACACATACACGCATGCACGCAGGTACGCACACACACATGCTATAGGTTAAGGGCTGTGTTAGGGATAGGCATTTCCAACTGTGACGATAGGTCCTGGGGTGTGGTTAGGGTACTATGTATCGTGAACCCATATGAAACCAGCATTTTTTGTCAAATTAGACGTTACGGTTATGATTTAAGGGTTTTCTGTGAGATAAGGGTTGTTTTTTATGAGAACCAAATATATTTTACCAAATATATTGGTTTATATTACAATTATACGTGTGTGTGTGTGTGTGTGTGTGTGTGTGTGTGTGTGTGTGTGTGTGTGTGTGTGTGTGTGTGTGTGTGTGTCACATGAAAACCAATACTGCAAAATGCCGATTAACTTGTGCTCATGTGTATTGAACCTTTATACTTTCTTAGACAAAAACGTTATGGTTTAGCAAAGTCAAAATGTATTTATTATTAACATGTTTTTTTTGTGGCTGCAAGCTATTGCTTACACGTGCACTGTTAAAGTAGCAATCTGCCAATGGAACTGCATATATTGATTTGACTCGATCGAACAAAGCACCATCCACACTCTGATCTCTCTACAGTAAGTACATCCAGCATTACTGGTTTAGGGAATTTTAACTGGTCATCCTTAACCCTGTTGTTTATGTTTGTGGAACCAAAACAGAAGAAAAATGGACTTTAAATCAGTAAATGTGTATTTCTTTTAAAATCATACACTTAAATATGCACGCACATGCAAATATACACACTTGGATTGACAATAAATATTATTTCGAAAAATTAAACCAAACTTTTCTCAGAGGTTAATGTTCGAATCACCAAAACAACCACACCTCTACCCCATATTTGCTTTCGTCTGTGCACTGTGGGCCTTACTGCAAATTCACCGTGATTGAAAAATTGAAAACCATTAAATCAGTGGTACAATCATATATTTGTTCTCTACGAGAACATGTTAAAATGAATGTGTTGATGATTTTGGCCATTGCAACAGTAAATTCCAATACATTTTGGATTAACTTATACTTTTACATACTGATATAAATGTTTTTGCTTAACATTTTTTTACAAAGCTATGCAGAAAGTATGCTAAAGGTGACATGAGTCACAGATGAGCTCTTGGGTAGTCACTATGCATCTTGTTAAGTTTCGTCAATTTCCTTATTCCACTTGAGAATCATGTTGAAGCATGTATTAGGTCTGACGCCAAAAGTGTATTTTGTGCCCTCTAATGACGTTTTGTAACAAAATACCATTGTTTGATTTCATCGTCTGACTTATGTTCAACAACATGTGCTTCTCTATAATGTATCAGGGTAAAAGAAACATTCGTGTATGTTATACATACAAACTATATACATGGCTTTTCTTCATTACAGACAGATGCATCACTGAGAGACGAGTTCTGACCGTCTGCACGCTAGCGCTTTACTCATATTTGCACGAATGATGAGTCAAATCTTTTGAAACCCACTTAACATCTTAAGACACAATGTTGAATGAAACCACAGAGGTGTGGGTTGACTTTGATTTTTTTGCTAAGCTCTGTGTAATATAATGTTCAGTAATTTGAACTTTTAGGAAAAGTACTGTTTTTTTCATGTATAAAGATATACTTGGTTTGAGGACAAACACGGGTGTGTCTTCAGGCCTTTATACAATTTGGTATCAATTTTGTTCAACCAATGGGATATGCGTTTATGTCTAACCAACACTGAAAAAAAAGTTGTTGAGATTACTTAATTTTATCATGTATATCCGTTTTACATTATTTTTTAAACAATTTCTTTTGTAATTAAAAAAAGATATTGTGGAACAACTTAATTTGATCATGTAAATCATGTTATTCCAACCGCTCATTTTTCAGTGTACATGTAACATTCTCTCCATAAAAGAATATTAGAAAGATCAGAAATATCACTGAAACTGAAATAACTGAAATAACATTATCAGCTCAAGCAAACTGTGATGTGGTTTCATATTTTCAGGAAATATGAGGATTCAAACAGAGCTGAAACCAAGTTTTCTCTTCAAAACGGTAAATGTGGGCTGTGGTCACTGTTATAGGAATGTCTTTGGTAAAAGAGAAGAGAAACACCGTATCGTATATCAGTTCGAATCGAAAAAGAAATAAGCCGCCCTTGGAAAGCCACCGTGTGTGTTCCAGTAAACTGTCAAACCATCATTACAGGTCATAAGGTGAAATGGTAGAGAAAGCACGGGATGGCATAAAACCAAGCTATCGGACTGACCTCGATGTCACTTTACTTCTTGTAAATCTCTCTCTTAAAGCGTTCTCTATCTGTTTCCTGTCCCTGTTCAACTCTCACCTCTCTCACACAAGCTGCAAGACTGATTTTTATTGCATCGGTGCCATTTCTTCCAGTCAAAATACGCCTACACGTTACTTCTGTGCATGAAAACATACTGATGCTGGCAATTGTGTGCGTGTGTGCACGAGGAGAGGTTTATTTACGTTTGTGGAACGTATACCAAACCTTCAGGTGTTACCTTCGCTGCGTCGAAAAGAGCAGACAGGAAACCTCTTTCATTTCTTTGGTTTCCTGTCTTTAGATCTATTGAACGCTCTGCAATCTCTCTCTCTCTTTGTGTTTTTCTGTCTGTGTTATTTTGGTAACCTGGCTTCATTTGAACTTTTAAGCTTGCTTTTTAATTGTTCATGTTTACGGTTCAGAACTTAAACGCCACGTAGGATTTCACCTTATCACTACAAGATTCTGATTTTAAGTTTCAATGATTTTTACATCTATTCAGCGGTTTCCACTAAGTTCATGCATGTAGCTTTGAAAACGTGTTTGCGTGTTCCAGATGTCCGTGGTTTTAGCGTCACCTGAAAGCGGTACCCGTGACACGTGGAACAATAATCTTCTTTTGAGTTTTAAAGAGTAAATTGACAAAAATAGAGTGCATGGTGTAAATGTTAAATATGAAATGTACTAATTTTGCAGCTCACATGTTAATTGGCTTGTTTGTGCATCATTGTGCATTCATGAAAGAGACAATTACTTGGATCAGTTAGATCTCAAACCAGGAAGCTTAGAAAACAATAGAACATGCAGATCAACGCTGGCTGCTAAATGCTTTTCAACGGCCTGGTAAAAAAAAAAAGGTCTCCACAGGCATTTTCAGAAAAATTATTCTGTCAAAAGTTTGGTTTTAAACAAAACATTGTGCAGTGTATGTGTTTATTTCTAAAAAATATATACTAAATATACTTTCAGATTTATTTAAGTTTAAGAATTTGAAATCAATGTTGTAAAATAAAATTTATTATTTTAACAAAAAAGTTTTATTTGTTTTAAATTCATTAATAAATATTTCAACATTTATGACAGATTAAACTTGACAGATTATTTGTTTTAACTGAAAATATTTTGTGTAATGATTCACATTAAAATGAATATTGTGTGTAAAAAAATAATTTCATATTTATTTTTTATATTATATACATTGAATTGCTGCATCTTAAGTGTTACCAAATCTAAACTACCTGAAAAAGAATGATTGCTTCAACAGAAACACAAAATGTATGTTGTATTTTGGCTTTCAGAACTATTGTGCATAAAATACAACTGAAACTGTAACCACTGTACAACAAATTGAACAAACTATAACATGCAACTATAAACATGCAACAACAATTACATATATACTTTTATATAGATATATATACGTTTAAGTACTAAACTTTAAGGGTGTAGACAACTTCTGCTTTTCTCTTTTTCACAATTCCAGTTTCCATGGTAACATCTTTACGGCTGGTGTAGAGTTTGACAATTAATCAGGATTTTTCCAAATGAATCTGAAATCATGGTCACTTGTGGATTCTACAGAAGTGCATTTCATCACTTAACAACCTCTTTGCTCACGGTGGGTCTTGAAACGCTTCACCATTATCGCTAAAAATCAATTCCCCCATTGAAGAAATGAATGGAATCCTGAAGACCCATTGTTGTACCCTAATATGCTGTGAGCATCGTTCCACACACTGCATCCTAAAACACTGCAATCCACCATTATTTTTATGTACTAAAGTTAATTTATACTTAATTTAACATGCATTAATTTCATGCATTGCATCACAACGCAGCATTGCAACGTGCAAAGTTAAAATGTTTCCTGACCCAAACAAAGCAAAATCTGAGGGGAAGAAGTAGTAAAGGGTGATGGGAGAAAGAGAGCATTCAGGAGGGGGAAATGAGTTCTTACAGTAAAAGAACGTGTGAGTTTGTGCATGAGCTCCCGCTCTGCACCTCCCCTTCCTGTCTAAATGTGTCCTCTCTCTCTCTCTCTCTTTCTCTCTCTCTCTCTCTCTCTCTCTCTCTCTCTCTCTCTCGCTCGCTCGCTCGCTCGCATTGCAAGAGCAGTAAAGAGTCAACTCAATTAAAGAGCCTCTTTCCTGGAAACTGGGCTCTGATGGCACTGAAGGTATGAAGGGAATGGGAACCATGTGTGTTAGACGGGGAGGGGGATAGTTGGACTTTGTTTCTTTGCAACTCTGCATGCGTGCGTGTGTAAGGAACCAGACGAAAACAGATGGAAATGAGGAGAGGGACGCAACGGGAAGAAGACTGCGGTCTTTGTTGTGACAAAAGCACAAGGTCTCGGCCCAGTGGCGTTCATGACTAGTATGAAAATCAGGGTAGAGGGAAACCCGCTTCTTTCCATCACTGCACAGTGAACCCTTCGTTCGTTCTTCCTCTGTTTCTCTCAAGTGATTCTTCTAACCATTAGCTGTTTGACTACAAAGTTCCTGTTGTAAATCTTTCCCACGAGGCCTTTTTCATCCCTGCCTTCATTCTGTGACCTCTGACAGGACCTCTTTACTACAGATAACAAAGGCCCAACCAACGACCTTTGCACAAAATAAACGGTTACCTAATCAAAACCTCGAGCCATGTTTCTGAGAAAGCGCCGCACTTAAGCAGAAGAGAAAATAATGTAGGACATCAGTGTGTGTTTAATAGAATATTATATGTTAAATACATGCATACTATTTATAATAATAATACTTTGTAGATATGTTTAAAAAAGAAAAATTTATAATTTATGCTATTATAATGTTTATAATATAATGTTATGTTCTACTTTATATACAGAAATTAATAAAATAAATTATTTTATTGTATTAAAATGAATAAATACATTTTTTTAATATTTATGTTTGGCCGGATTTAAACATTTACTTTAATTGCAAATATGTTTTAGCAGTGTTATTATATAGTATATTATAAATAAACAATGTAAAGTAAAAAAAATATTTCTGCACCTCAAGTGTTACAAAAAGAACTGGAAACTTATGGTTGTTTACACTACCAAGGTTATGGATTTGATTCCCATATAGCGTAGGTACTGATCAATTATCAAATTAGACAAAAATGTCCACAAAAAATAAACATGAATGTTAACAAACATTTCCCGTTTGAGCAAAAAGGAACCCCACCCATAACCCACTATTTTTGTCATGTCTGGCCTAGTCAAGTTGCTTAAACAGATTGCCACTGCATTCTGCTAATGGTATGGAAGTGACATACTTTTAACCAGATCAATTCACCTGACAAACAAGTGTAAATCACAGACTGTAACATATAAAGACATGTTTCAAACACTAGCAATGCATGCAATTTTTGCATTTAAACACATAACGTGAGTTAAATAGGTCTCATTATAAAGACTTTGTTATTGTCAATACACACAAAGCTGTAGTAGTATATGCATTTAAATTTAGACCAATAAAAAGTTTTATTCTTAAGTGGGCATCTTTGTACATTGCGATGCTTGTTGCAAGCCACAGACATTCTGCAGCAGTACAACTATAAAATCTACAAAAATATTATTAAATTAAAGAAATACAGAATGGGAAAATTTTAAAATGTACAAAATAAGTTGTTAGAATGTTAAAATATTTTTACTGGAACACAAGACAAAGAGTTGTCATTTGGTTGCTGTGGTATTTTCATAGCCCCCACTTTCTTTAAAATATGCAAATAACGAAACTTGACATTTGGAAATCTCGCATACAGAATTTTAATAGTGTAATGGTGTGTGAACGCACGCCGTCTAATGCACACGCCAAGACTGCCTGTTGCCAGCATACCCGGTCCTGCAGTTTTCCATACCGATGATGTCATTAAACTGAAGCACAAATCATAGGGCAACAAAAGTACTTTGGAAACACACTTGACATCATTCGTTAAATCGGAAATAACGGAGAGAGAGAGCAACGTAACTTTTACCAGAAGCACACTTTGTCTTTTAATGACTGTCAAATGTGTTCGCTTGTGGCTCTGCTGAAGCTTGTTGTGTAATTATAGACAAACATGATTACAAAGATGTTAACAAAAGCATGTTCCACAACTGTATTTATCATCCTCACGTGCTTGCGCTTGCGCACACGCACACATCTTCCCCGGGCCCCTGCAGCGCGCCAGGATGTATAAAAAAATGGCCTCGCATTCTTTTCCTCTTAAGTCAACCACAATATGGGACTGACACACGAGAGAACTGGACGACTTCCCAGCACACACAACCCCTCCGGAGTCCCGTTACTTTCAGTCATTAAGTCATACACGCACGCACGCACGCACGAATGCACATGCACACACTTACTACGTCTGATTAGCCATACGGCTCATAACTTATCGCAATAATCTGTGTGCTTATCAGGGGTATCAAGATAGCCGGCCTTACGGTAAATTTACAAAATTCAGGGAAGTCGATACATAAGCATATCTGGGCACATGAAGAGCGAACTCAGGGGGCAGCTCGGTATTCCTTCCCAGGCATTACAGTAAGCGAATCGGGAAAAAGACATCGTGAGGTCACAGAGGTGATTTACTGTAAAGCCCCAATTGAAGCTAGTATTGATGGTGGTTAAACGTAAACATCCTGTAAAGAACTGCAGCATCTCGTGCATGCGTGTTTTCTATCAGGTTGAGGGGAGTGGATGTCAAATGTTTGGCTGTGATTTTTCTGATCGGAAAACACTAAATAAACACTGTTGTTTTGGGCGGAAGGTTGTCAGGAACTTTCTGAGCCCAGGGGCTTTGTGTTTGACGGGCGTTGCCTTGACCAAACGGTGCATGGACTCACTGAGTGGAGCTTTGTTTTAAAAACACGAGGGAGGGAGGAAGGACCGAACGAGTGTGAAGAAAAGGCGGAGACTTCCCAAATACCGTAAAAAGAACATAGTGGGAGATACCACTTGGAGTGGAGTTATGAGAATGTCGGACGGTCCCCTGTGGGCATGTTTCATGAAACTTTCTCGTAATCTAAACAAACTATAGGGTAAACCTCTTTCTTTCTCTCTCATACCTTACGCCGGCCCTTCTGCACAAACATGCGCACTGAGTCGGCATGAATGTGAAAGGAATTTTCTCATGCATGACTTGAGTAAGTCTTTGAGAAGCTTATCTTCAGGAAATGAACACGTGTGTCAACATGAACTGCTGATAACAGACGTTACACTTGATATCTAATCTCGGAGTACTTTTGCACTTATAGATTTGCATTCATTGAACGGATGTTATTGAGCTTTTCATGAGGTACATGAATCATAAACTTCAGTGCTGTTATATACAAGTTTTAATCAGTGAATAAGGACTACAATTCATTTTTAATGTTTGCTATTTTATTAAGATCCCTGAGATGAACACACCTCTGCGGATGAACAACTGATTTTACAAAAACGAATTTATGAACACATAATGATGATTTAATAATAGAGCTGATCTGTATAATGTAGAAAGCAGCTGGGTTTTTTAATGTTTGTGGAAGTTTTTCTGCACTGTTAGACAGAAACCGTGCGGTCGGCCGTATAGGGTTTTGCTCGGGAAGTTTATCAAGGATTATTGATTTTTTTTCACTTAGGCATTTAATGGTTTGTGAGTTACTACTTTTACAATGTGTTAATTACCATCTAATATGAGAACAGTGAACTGATAAAAGCCTTTACTTAAATGGAGAGGAGAAATAATTAATTAGAGAAGGGTTCATTCATTAAAGAAGTGAAACAGGACAGTTCACTTGAAGTGCATGATGTGCAAAAATCTTGCTATATATAGTCAAATGTTAGTTATAAAGTTCAATTGAAAACGTGAAGACGATGTATAACAGGCATAGGTCACTTAAAGGAAAACTCTGTCAACGTTTAAACGTGTTAATGTCATCAACAAGGCTCAACGGATCAGTGCATTTAATACCATGCTTTACTTAAATGTATATAAAGTGCTCTATTTAAGCACAATATTTTTGTTCATAATGAAAAAAAACATTATTGTCTTCATACCTGTTAAAGGTATGTTACCTTCTTCTGCAGAACACAAAATATACTTTGAAAAATGTTGATAAACAAAAACTTTGATGCCCATTTTTTGTCCTTACTATAGAAATCAGTGGGGGTTCATTTACCAACATTTGTTGTGTTCTGCACAAGAGGTAAACCATACAGGTTTGACATAAGAGAGGAAGGAAATGACATTTTTCTTCTTTTAACCCCTTTCATAAGATCTACGTGTAGCCAATGCTGCTGTTTTGAGATACTGTTAGTAGAAAAATATTTTTAGTGAATCAACTAAAGATTTTGTGCATTCTAAGAAAAAACTTGGTTCCCCTGAAACCATCTGGTTTAGACACAGCCATGTTCCAAACGTGTATATTGTCTTTCTGTTAACACAGAAGGCCTTTCAGTAATCTTGTGTGAGGATTTTTTGGGTGTAGACTTATGGAGATGGGCCGCCGGTCACCATTCACTTTCATTGCATGCTTTCTCCACTTTTACACCAAAATTTGATGTTTCGTGTTATAAAATAATCAGAATTTAAAACTGCATAATATTGAATATGTATATTCATTTTTAATGAACTGTCCCTATACGTAACAGCTCACTTAGGGAAAGATATTGATGATCAGAATTATGTTGCATATACATCCCGCTCATGATATGAAAGGATTTGGGATAACCAGAAGAAATGGAAACAGAATACACTCTGAAAAGAGATATAAAAAGCGATGGAGATGGTTTAATGTTGATCATCAGAAAATGCACTCAGACACATCCTGCACACGCGCGCACGCGCACGCACACACACACACACACACACACACCTCAAGGTAAGCCTCAGGCCTGTTTTTATGAAAACAAGAGCAGTTGTGGTATTTCCATCAGTGTATATGCATGTGTGTAGGCTGAAATGCTTTCAACAGCACATTGAAATCATGCCGATTTCAAGCCTGAAGCCTGCGAGAACAACCTTCACCTTCCAACATCACATTTTCACAAGAACGCGAGGCACTCTGTGGAATGCATTTTGTAAAAATAGTGCTCTTTAATATAAATTATGGAAATAGTTTATAAATATAAATATGTGCAAAGTTTCTTGCTGCAATTTCTATTTTAATGCCTTTGTTTTCTGATCTTCAAGCTTGCACTGGCGGTCATCAGACCAGACCTTAAGATGAGACATCTTTATAAAAGACAGATCAAAACACATGCTGTCCTGTTGGTGGCCACACATGTAAACACCTTGAACTGACAAAATATAAAAAAACGACAATCTACAAGTTGAACCATAAGCCCTTCCATAGATTCATAATACATTCAGTGAGTAGCAGATTTGAGTCCTGCTAGCCAAACAAACACTGTGTCATTGTTATCGAACGCATCTGATTCTTCCACGAATGCCTCTCTGTGAAGCATAGTTCTTCGACGCCACAGTTGAAGGTCTGTCATACTGTGCTTGTGTGTGCTTCACAGTATGTGAAAGTCAATTCATGTATGTCATTGTAATTTAGCCATGAACAATGTTCACATTTCCTCACACAAAATGAAACTACTGTTTGCTTTGGCTCCTGTCAAAAACAAAGTAACAACAGTCCACTGAGCTGTCCTCAGGGGCCGTCTTCTCCAGAGAGGGCTGAGAGAGGTCAGAGGCCAAAAGCGTCCAAGAAACAAGCCTCTCGTCTGGTTCATCTGTCCTCTTCGTGACGCTGTGCAGCCCGCCGAGCAGACGCAGTCGTGTCAGCTGTGAGCGGTAAGTAGCCACCCCGTTTGCGCCCCCACGCCCACTTATGAGGCAATTACACTTGGCAGGAAGCAGTGGAAATGTGTACGTCATCGCAAACAACCGGCTCTCGCTTGAACACGGAGGGCTGTAGCTTCCAGGAGAAAGTCAAAAACGTTGAGCTGGATAAAACGGAATGCGAGAGCATCTCCCGATCGATGGGCCGAGAGCTAGATCCCAGCCACGGCTGCACACTTAACTCCTGTACTGATCAACTATCGCTTGTGTTTATCTTCAGCAGTTTGTCTTTCAGACCAGCCACTAAAAAAAAAGAGAGGACGAGCGTCAATAGCGGCCGAGATGTCAGATCCTGGCAGCCGCCCACTTGACCGGGAGTCTCTCGTGCTGTCCTTCAAACAGCGGCCACCTGCCAAAGTTCACAATCCAGAGGTCAAAGGCACAGCTGGCCTACAATACTGACAGACACATGGGTCTGGAGCGAAATCTCCACTCACGCTGAACTGTGAGCATTTATTGGCACGCACATCTTCAGCCCTGGTGGCTCTTTCCATCTAAACACATCTTGAGCTCTAGAGAATAGCTAGATAGGGGCATCATACTCCTGGAGGAACTCTTGGAGTGTTTGAGGCAGCTGGTCCCGTTTGGTGGACACGTCTATATGGCCGTTTAAAGTCTTGCGACACAGGTGCTGCAAGCTAGACATGCTGAAAGGCAGTGGACGCAATAGCTCCAGAGGGATCTTCTCCCCACCGGAGTAGATAAAGTACGCACTCCCGTCCGGCGGCCTATCACTGCTCCCCGCGGAAGAGGTCCCTTTCGCAGCCGGCATGTAATGATGGATGAGCTTGAGGACGCAATCAAAGCGCGGCACCGCTTGCTCACTCCGCGGGTCGGTCTGCAAGAAAAAAGAGCGGGAATCGCATTGGATGCGCAGGTTCTTGGTGCCGGTGGTCGTTTTGACGCTGAGGGTGAAGAAGTGGTGGTGGTCCGAGCTGTCGCGCACCAGGAAGGTACCCGGGGGCTCTCCGCTCAGACGCGAGCTGGCCTCCTTCCCGCTCACCGTGCTCCAGTAGAAGCCGCTCTCTTGAAGTTTGCGGACGGCCGCGAGCACCATCTGATACTGCGCCTCTGAACTGAAGGTCTTGTACCTGTGGGGGGGCAGGCTCACGCCGCCTTCGAAGGGGCTGCTGCTCATGACGCTGTCAAACCTGCTGTGCGTTACCATGGCGCTCTGCCCACCCCCTGTACCGCCCGGCAACCACTGGTGCTTGGGGTCCAGGGCCGAAGGGCCGTCCCAGCCAGCGTGCTCACACACCGGAGGGCACCAACACAACGCCCAGAGTTCTGGCGCCTCTTCCACATTCAGAACAAGTGACGTCTCGGTGGGTATGGAAGGTTCCTAGAAGAAAGACAGAAAGAAACATCAGCACGACCGAACACAGATTTTGGTGCACATTGAGGACACACGCCTTGCCATCAGGTTAAGTTTCAAACCTGGATGTGTCCATGAACATCAGCCCAATCTCTCCAAAGAAGCATCACATGCACCTCACCCAAGCATCATGGGTTCAGATCCAAGGGGACACAAGTAACATCTCGGATAAGTGCACAGACAGAGCTCCTGTCTACAGATAAATCAACTAGATGGCAATCGAAGCCTTATTTTTAGTCCAAGCAAACCTGATATTCACAGCAGGACTGAGACTTATGAATGAGGTCCTCCAGTTCGTTGTGAATAACCCAATTCCTCATTCATGACACACTGGCCAAGGCTCTTGTTACATTGTAAATACCCCTTCACTCACTCTTACTGGAAGTGAGCGACCCCACGTCGTTTGATTTCGACCCACATAGTGAAGCGGAAACAATGGAACACTTTTAAACTCCGATCCCTTTGAAGTGTTACAATGTAGCGCGCGCTCGTTCCTTTGAAGTTGATGTAACGCAGAATCACTTCTATGGAAACAAGACCAGCATGAAAGCAATTGATTTACCTTGAGAAGGTGATCCGGCTCAATTTTGGAGACTTCCTAACACATTCCTCCCTTTGTCACACATGTGTCGGTCTTCAGCAGGGATAACCAGGAGCTTCATGGCAGTTGTTTAACAGTGATCAGCTGTGTTAAAGTCTATGAGAGGTAGTGATGGTATCCTACTGCTTGTGGCATGGAGTCGAAGCACGGAGTGGTATTTCTTTAAAGCCCCTCCCATCGGTGTTCCAGGAAAGCAGGCACGCGCACACACAGACACGCACATGGCGGGTTGCCAAGAAATAATCAGCGTGACCCTTTTTTACGGGATTCTCCCCCCTCCCTTCCCTGTTCACACAAGGTGATAGGATTGCGTTGCCCTTGCGGATGGAAACGTGCGTTATGACAGACCACACATGTTGCACATTATGTTTCATTCGCGCTGCATTTGATTTGTGCGTCTGATTGATTGCTTTTGCAGCGCTCGTGTGTGGTTTTATTTACGGTTGACTCGGTTTTCAAGAAAAGGGATTTCGGAAGAACATTTGGCAACTTTTTTATTTTTTAAACACACACACACACAAACACACACACACACACACACACACACACACACACACACACACACACACACACACACACACACACACACACACACACACACACACACACACACACACACACACACACACACACACGTTATAGGACCGTATAGAGTATTACACGTATTGTGTAGAGACTCACGTGTACGTGGTACTGAGTTGGTTCATACGCCATCTATAGGAGCAACATTACAGTGGATGTCATTAGAGTGAGGGGCAGTACGGATCTTTTTAAGAGTCGACTCTTTTGACTCGGTTCACTTGGGAGTCGATTCTTTAGGATCAGCCCCAATTTGCATCAGTTTCTGTCTGCCAATTTACATTATTGAGGAAATTAGGTTTACAAAGGAAAAGATAAATGTAAGTGAAATAATACAAGTCTTATTTAGGAAAAACAAACAAATTAAACGTGATGAAATTAGTTTGTGGTGGAAAAAAGCAATTCGTGTGTTGATTTATTTTGTTGCAATTTTGTTGTTTGAAACTTATTTTTGTTACAAAACACACGACTCCTACAAAAAACTATTTTATTTTAGTTTTGAAAAAACTTAATTTAATAGCGTTTTATTTTTCGCTAATTTCTTTTACCTCGCTTACACTTAAATCTGAGTCTGTCTGGTGCTCTGTCGCGCACACTATTATCACATTATGTGTATAACATAATTCATAAAATAATTTAATACATTTCTGCACACATTATTAAAAAACTAAACGTTATTATTTTTATATTTTTTAAATTTCAATTTTTTTACTAAATGCTATCATTATTATATTTTTTTAATTTATTTTTTATTTTTTACTTAATGCTATTATTATTATTATTATTATTATTTTTTACAAAATGCTATTATTATTATTTATTTTTAAAATTTTTAAATGTTTAATTTTTTACTAAATGCTATTATTTTTATATTTTTTTAATTTATTTTTTATTTTTTACTAAATGCTATTATTTTAAAAAATATATATATATTTGTTTATTTTTTACTAAATGCTATTATTTTAAAAAATATATATTTTTGTTTATTTTTTACTAAATGCTATTATTTTAAAAAATATATATTTTTGTTTATTTTTTACTAAATGCTATTATTTTGTTTATATTTTTTATATTTTTTTTACTAAATTCTATTATTGGATCGTGCTTCTCTCCGGTGGGAGTCGACTCTTCTGATTCACTTCAAAGAATCGACTCTCAGAGCCGACTCGTTCGCGAGCGTAACATCACTAGAATTTTCACATTTCCATTTCCAATTTTAATTTATCATTTATTCAATAAATTTATGTATTTTGATTTATAAATGTTAATGGAGAATAATAAGTGTAGTACCATTAATGTAAACAACTACTATTATATCATATTTTACAGTATAATTATAACACATATTAAACGGTATAAAACGAGTGTATGGTGTGTTTCAATCGATCAACACGAGAAAGAAAATTAAGAAATAAATAAAGTTTAAAAATCGCCACATGATTGACGGTTGTAAAGGGAGCGTTCAGATAAAGTTTCCAGATTCAAAATTCCCGTAGAAACATGGCGGCGCCCATGACATGGAAAAGACTTGTGTTCTCTGTGTACACTCCTGCGTTCTCCTGGGTTTTCTCAAGGATTTCTGACCGTTTCTTCAGGACTCATGATCGGAGGAAAGGGTTAGTTGTGTCGGTGCTCCTCACAGTTTCATCCCATAAACACAAACGATCAAAATCCAGTTATGTTAAAGTCACGAGACTGGGCATTAGCATTAGCTTCTGATGATGTAAGAGAAAAACTTTACATTCCTTACAAATATCAACATGACTGGAAATATAAAACTTTTATCTGAGGGGTTTTCTATATATTAATCATATTATAAACAGTTTGTGTTTCAGATCCCCATGTGACATCACTCTTTAAGTTTATAGAATTATATTTATTTTTAGTGCATTCTTGGTAAACCAAAAGCTTTTTAAAGGATAGTCACATCCATAACTCAACATTTTGCTCAAAAACAAACGCATATAAAAATAAAATTAAATATTTTATGTTATATAAAGACATAACCCTTTAACACATGTTGGATATTATTGCTTCTGGTTTGTACATTTTAATTCACATTAATTCACAAGAAGGTTGTTTCCCAAAACATCATTTTTTGTAACATCCATAAAACATGTTTATTTATCTTTTTTGATTAGAAAGCTTTGAAATAAACTGATATTTTTCTAATGTTTAAACACTATCAACAAGAGTTATATATTCAACAGTTAGTTTAGTTTATTGGTCAATATTATATTCTAAACAGTGTTTTTATGTCACATCCATAATGTAAAATGTCACATCCATAACCAAGGTTAATTTATCTTTTTTAAATAAAAAATCTAGTGCATTAAACACTATTAACAAGGATTGCGTATAATTTAAACAATTGGTTCAGTTTACTGCTAACAATAACATTCTAAATGCGTTTATATGTCAAATCCATAATGCAAAATGTCACATCCACGATGGGTTTTACAAATGAGTGCTAGACTGTATGTTCTTCTATCAAAATGTAAAAACTTGTGTTGCAGTCATCAAATAACCAGGACAAACAGGAAAATTAGGTTTGTTGGTACATTACAGTTTGTCAATGATAAAATTGAGGCGTCACCTAAACACCATTGTATTTTTTGTTTACTCAGAGATGATGGGAAAAGTTTGTCAACCAATAAGTTTTATGGGTTATACTGTACTTTGTTTTGTTTTATATACATAAAGAGTACATGCACAATGGCCAGGAGATACAAATGTAAAGAGAAGCACCCATGTAGGCATTTTGGCCAATAACGATAACCAATAAATCTTTTATATTTGGAGATGCATAGCTGATATATAGATTGATAAATATTTTTCCTAGCATGAAACAAAGGCAAACACATTCAGTTAACAACTGATTATTTTTAAGAACTTCAAAAAAGTTTGAACTAATCTATGAACATTAGTTAATATACATTTCTATGGCTATTTTTCTTTTACGCAATAAAATCATAAACCAAAGTGGCCAGTAGCAAGCAAGAGAAGTTGTTCAACCTGCCGAAATAATTCTTATTTATTGCCATAACGATATCAAACTAATTTTATTATTGGACTGATAACGATAATACTAAAAATAGCATTTATTGGCTGCTATCAATAAGGCTGCTGATATTTCGCCCATCCCTAAAATGTATAATACAAAGTAATTAAGAGCTTGTTTGAGACGTTTAATCCATCTTCTTACTGCGAAAACTTTGTTACGCAACCATGATGCAATTGTGGTTAACAATAGTCATTATTTTTGCACCCGTCTATATGACATCTGACAGGAGTCGTGCAGAGATGTAATGCAAATGAGCAAATAGTATGAAAAATTACAGATATCAAATAGATGTCTGCCAGATGTATGTGTGCTACCAGAGACAAAGCCCATCCATTATTGTAGAATTGTCATCTGTCAGGCGTTTGACCTTGATCTTTGTATCAGATTGAGGTCAGTTGTATAGATTTGCATTGAGCAGTTCACCAACGATTGGCCTTTTACATTGTTTCGCACTCGGTCATGGAGGCGCCTTGTTCAATCTGTTTTCTCTGGATTTCTGTGAGATCTACTGTAGTGTGTGGTGAGACTGGATTGGATGAAGAAAAACACCGTCTGGGTTGTAGAGAACTTGGCGTGACCTTGGGGTTTGGCAGTGGATCTGAGGAAAGGCTTGCAGAGTTTCAGACTTCATGCTGTGTCATAAAGACTAGATTATTGCCTTTGTATCTTGTACTGTTGCATTTGGAGCTGGACATTACAACTGGTTAGTGTAAATCCCAAGTCAGTTCCCTCGGTGGCCATGTTGGTAACTCCCCTGGGACTCGGAGATTGGTGCTATATTGTACACTCAAATCTGCTTTGCTATTTGTTAGTATTTCATGTTATTTGTTGGTTATTCCATGTTATTTCATGTTACGTTTTTTAACAAGGTGGCAAATCAAGAAAAACAAGAAAGATCTTTATCACTGTTTAACCACCAGATAAAATGGAAGCATTGTGAATTCAGACAAAGAGCTTTGGTTTTGCATTCACATTAAAGGGTTTTCTATCCCTTTTCCTGTCATTCTGTAGGTCCGCTGTGCTACTCTTGGCCCCTCTTGTGGCAGAGGCTGAGCCGGATCCCCTGGCATCCTCCAGGACGCCAGGCTTCACCAGGGTCGAGGGCCTTTACTCTCGGTTCCACTGGATGGCTGATCACGTACCTGCTTTCAGGGTCCCTGGGGGCCACGTCCGCATCCTCCACTCACCTGATGAGTTTTATCAGACTATGAAGGTACATATGCATGTATTTATGTGTGTTAGCAAAGCACATTGTTTCCCTCGTGTGTAACTTTGTGTAGAATATATGTACCGTATGTGCACAGTTCAGTGGTATGCTTTTGACTTTTTTTCACAATGCACCAAACAGGGCTTACCCAATAAGAATTCTAATGTATTGTAAATGTTGAGTATATAGTTGAACATAATTCATGTACATTTACTTTACATCCATACTTTACCCGGTTTGACCCATAGGGAAGTCTATTAGATATCTCTTCAATTTTATTGCCAAAAAATTCAAATTCTGTCATCATTTACTCACCCTCTTGACAACTTAATCCTGTATGACTGAACATACAGAACACATTTAGAAAAATTGTGGAAACCCATTTGCCTGCATTGGTTTTGTGTTAATACGATAGAAGTGAAATTGGTGCCACAGTTGTTCTTAACCAGCTTTCTCTGAAAACTTTTTTTGTGTTCGGAAGAAGGAAAGTCATATAAGTTTAAAATGTGCAAAACGTGAGTAAATGATGACAGAATATTCATTTTTGGGTGAACCATCACTTTAATTCTATATCTGGATTACAGCAAAATGAGATACAGTGCCAAGTACAAGTCCATTATATTACTGTAATCCCAAGTTGTATCCCTTTACTATAATTCCAAATCAATCATTGCCACTGTTAGATTTTGCTGAATTTGGCTAAACAACCGTTGGGTGGCTCGCCAATGTACTAGAATGCTTCTAGTACATAAATGAAGAAAGTTAGACCATGTTCCGGTGGAAATTCTTTATTGAAGATGTTCATGTAGCGCAGCTGTCTTCTGATGTTAAAACCCCAAGGAAACAGTCTGTGTGACCAGATTTTATACCTTGCATAGAAAGGTCTTAAGACAAAAGGTGGACATCAAAAGGACCCCCTACAGGAGAGCTAACATTAGAAATGCGTGAAGCCATGAGTTGAAAAGGTCATGCCTCTAAAGAACAATGTTTATCTAATTGTTTATCTCAGATGTTAATGACAGACGGGGAGCAAGCATAAGGTGATCCGCATGAGGTTTCATCCTTACATGTATAAAGTTATTTGCATCTGGGGCACATGTATAAATCAATGTCAGACATAGATTAAATATAAAAGAATTGACACAAAATCCTTCACCACCTTTGAGTGTTGTACTTCCTTATATTGTCAATAATTATTCATAATCAGTTTGCATTGTGTTTTTATAGTTTTATTGCCACTCTTTATACCCATGTAACTAAATAGCTCTCATTAGGTTTGTCTTTCTTTCTGTTGGCCCAGGCTCGGATCAGAACAGCCAAGAGTCGCGTGGTTATGGCTTCCCTCTACCTTGGCACAGGGCCTCTAGAGCAAGATCTCGTATGTTGGCCACTTTTACCTTTTTACTGTAACTGAGCACACTAAAACAACCCAAGAAAAATCTCACTACAATGTAAGTGAGATTTTTACATGGTGAGGAAGTTGTTTGGATTTTTTAGCATGTCTCAACCCCTCTGATGCAAAGGGAAACTTTGCATATTAGTCGAAAACAAGGTCATGACTTTTATTAAGTATTAAAAAAAATAATTGAAGTATAAAGACCAGTCTTTAATACATCAGATCTTCAAGAAGCTCCTGTTTCCAGAAAAACTCATCAACATAATTCTAGGACTGTTTGTACTAGTACTCTTTCATCAGTCTTTGCTGAGTGTGAGAAAAAACAAATTTGTTACATGTAATTTAAATATGTCGTGTACACAAAGATAAGCTTAGTTGTCAGTTAACAGTAAGTTGACATTTCCTCGTTCAAGTCAACATGCCAAACCGGCCAGACAAGTCATATGCTTTCCAGGCCGCCTAAAAATATGCCCTAGTAAGAGGAAAAGAAAGCATTGCAGATTCAAAAGAATGTGTTTACACTTAAACATGTCATTTAAACCTGTCCTTCACCTGTTTATAATGGTATTTTACCCAATGTCAGGAACAACACGTGACATCCATAGTATAGACAGCTTGTTTGTGTTACACGTTTAACCAATGACTAATTTCTTGTGTAGGTTGACTGCATGGAAGAGGCATTAGAGCGCTCGCAAGGAAAAGATGCACCTGGTCTCAAAGTGGATTTTCTGCTGGATTATACTAGAGGCTCAAGAGGTCTGTCTCTCTCAGCCAGGCTTAAAAAATTTAGAAACATCAGATTTGTAAATGGCCACTATCTTTAAGTGTCTTTTTAAGCTAGGGTAGCTCAAAATCACCCAAAATAGCCCATCTAATATATACTTATGTGGTTTAAAATCTGATAAAGATGTTGATGAGATAATCATTTTAAAAGTATGGTGCTTTGTAAACTCTTTCTTTATTATCAGTCCATGCCTGCGTGAATGAGGCAAAATACCATATCCAATTCAATCTGAAGTTAATATTGTACACAACAATGATAATTTTGCAATTTCCTTTATGTGTCCTTGTATTTCAATGAAGTTGCACCAGTTGTACACTTTTGTAACTGTCATGGCCCCCGTAATATCTCCTTCTATAATAATATAAAAACACAATATGTCAAATAAATTAACCAAAACTATGGTTTAAAGGGATAGTTCTCCCACAAAAGAAAATTATGTCAAGAATTACTCAATTTCATGTTGTTCCAAACTTGTCGAAATGCCTTTCTTCTGTTGAACACAAAGAATTATATTTGCAAAAACAAAGTTAGCAACTGAGATTTCTGGGGCACCATTTGCTACTGTAGTGAAAATTAAAGTTTTGACTAAAGGTTTCCCTAGAACTCTTTGTTTTCCTAAATTCGTCAAATTATCTTCTTTTATATGCACCAAAAAACTAATGTGGTAGTAAGTGGTGCCCCATAAATCTCACTTGCTAACTTTCTTTAAAATATCTTTCTTTTTTCGTCTGAACATGTTCGGGAGGTGAGTAATCAATGACAAATTAAAATTTTTGTGTATCTATTCATTTAAACTAACAAAAAAAACGTATGCCGCTTCATATGTACGGATAGCCTGTGTACTCAAATGTTTGAATACAACAAGATGGGAAAACACTAATTGGTCTGACAGTTCATTGACCTGCTATAATTTAGTCACTTGTCATTACACTTTCATTGTCCTCTTGTTATTTTTGCACGTGTAGGTAAACACAATTCCCGCACAATGTTGCTGCCGCTTCTGCAGCGGTTTCCGGAGCAGATGAGAGTGTCCCTGTATCACACACCCGACCTGCGTGGTCTTCTGCGTCTTCTGGTGCCCGAACGCTTCAACGAGACCATCGGGGTGCAGCACATCAAGGCTTACCTTTTCGACAACAGTCTCATCATCAGCGGGTGTGTATGCACAGTTGCTGTCATGTGCAAAATGCCGTGACAAAAACGATTGTGCGGATATGGCAAGCATACACAAACGTGATGCTATCAAAAATATGCATGAAATGTAAATATTACATCTTTGAACAGCAGAAATGCACAGAGCACTAGGTTGAGACATCTAGTTTACACAATAAATATGTTACTCTTCTGTATATTTACTTTTTTACCTTTTCATGTTTGATTTTCTCATGCAAACAAAGTCCATTCTGCGGAAATATATGAATTGGCCCACTAATGATTGTGATGTCATCTACAGAGCCAATCTGAGCGATTCATATTTCACCAATCGTCAGGACCGTTATGTGCTCCTGGAGGACTGTGGAGATGTTGCCGATTTCTTTGCTGAACTTGTGGGAGCTGTGGGCAACGTATCTCTGCAGCTTCGATCTGACAACAGCGTGGACATGATGGAAGGGATGGTGCATCCATATAAAGGCAAGTTTTTATACACACTAACCTTTAAAGAGAGACTTCACCCAAAAATAAAAAATAGTTCACAAATTACTCCCATTCAATGTGGTCCAAATTTGTGTATCGGTGTTCTTATCGTCCTAGAAGTTTTTGTTTTCCTACATTCATTAAAATATATTGGTGTTCAACAGAACAAATTCCTACTATAGCAGTCAGTGGTGCACTAGAAATCTCAGTTGCATTTCATGACGGGTATTTTTATTTTTGTGTACACTATCCATTTAATGAAATCTTCATTCTTAACCCAATGTACAAAACATTCAAGAACCATTTGGAGTGTATGCCATAGGATAATGTGTTTTTACCTGCACGGTTATGATGTGTAACTGAAGAAAGTCATTTATTAAGGTGAGAATCATTGTGACATTGTGAGGTGTTTTTTAAAATGAAATGGATTCGCCTTTTGATATAATTCTGTTTTACATTAAACAGGATGCAAGCAATGCTGTTCTTGTGATAAAAGTTGGCAAAAATCTAAAATAATAAGGTGTACTTGTTGGTACATGGTGAAAATTATCTGGTGTTTAGGGTGTTTTAGGATGATTTTTAAAGAGACACCCATTATAAATAAAATTATTTTATTAGAATGTAATGTTATTTATCACTCTGCGAGTGTTTTTCGGATATTAGAGTCTTATTTTGATAATGCGATGTAAACTGATCGGCAATGTCCTCGTCATTGGTTTATGATATTTTGCAATGAGAGGATTCCTGTAATTTTAAGATATGTGGTTTTATACCTTTCCTAACACACATGAATCAGAGTTATGATGGTAAGTTCGACAATCATTTCCTTGTATTACTGGTAATGTGGTGACAAACTGGTGACAATCCTGTATCTGTTGAGTAACAGGAAGCTCAGAGCCTATTTCTAATGGTTTAGACACTTCATGCAAAAAAAACTTTAAATAGATTTGATGTAAAAAGCATGTGCATATAGGCAGTTCCAGCTATAAAAGTGATATTTTGCATTATGGAATGGACATAAAACGCTTTTATAATGAAATTGTTCCTGTACACGGAACAGGTTGTTTGTACTATACAAAACCCTTGTTAATAGTGTTTAAACTTCAGAAATATTCAACAAATAGCCATGGGATAGTTCTTTATAGAACATAAAAAATCTTATGTGTCCATTTTTGAGCAAAATGTAGTGTTATGGATGTGACAGTTCTGAAAAAAAACCTTACTTGCCTATGAATCATGCACTCAAAATAAAAATAATGCTCTAAAAGTTTAAAGAGACTTCTCACATGGGTAGTTAAACAAAAAATATTCTAAAAACACATTTTTTCAGGTTTATCAGGTTCAATAACATATGCACGGACCACAAAATTAAACAGACAAAATATATCTTAGTGTAAGATCTCCTGTCATGCTCTCCTAACCAGCTTACAGAATGGCTTTATCATGCATTTTCTTATCTTTATATAATTTGCAAATGGAAATGAAATATGCAGTTCTTATATACTTTTTATAGCCCGTTTAACAATATGAAATATTGATAGTTAATACTTTTCAAATAAATGCTTTACTGTGCATGAGCGTTTCCTTTTATTTGACATTTTAAAGAAATATATTTTAAAAGGGGATTTTTTAAGTTTGTTAAATAACATGAGGTTAGACATGCTGCGTGCATTTATAAATCAGAATTTGCAGAAACTGTAGAACATTATCCCTACATTTCACACATACATAGGATTTTTGCATCAAGCCGCAGGTCTCTCGGACTGGTGTAGCTTTCAGTCTAGTTGGTCCCCAGGCTCAGCGGAGACCTCGGAGCGAGTGAATGAGTGATTACGCTCATTCAAGCCGGATCCGTAACCCAAGCACCACGGCTGTGAAGTGAGCGCTGTCCGATGACATAATCGTGGTGGAGCGAGGCCACAGTTTGTCACAGATCCCAGAAATAATGCAATGATGTCACCTTGCTGGTAGTAAGTGATCTGTGCAGGGAGGGAGGAAGGCAGAGATGCAGGAGGATGATAAGTTCGGGAAGGAGCTATTTGGACCTTGCTACAGTCTGTCAAGACAATGAGGTCAACGGGAAATGATGGACTGATAGCCAAAAACAAGAATCGTTAAGTATGACGGTAAAAGGAGGAAAATATCAGAGCATAGAGAAAAACCAAGGCTAAAGATATGTTCTTCCATAGCAACTCATGAAGGTTGACTAGTTACCGGAACAACTAGTGAGGTTAACTAGATTTTTTTTATTTCTGATTTGCTTTTCATGCTTAAAACAGATTGTTAGTCTTATTTAATGACATGTGGGTGAACTGAAATTCCAACTTATACAAAGTCTTCATAAGGAATATTTCACCAAAAATACTGCTTGACCAACTTGCGTGGTACATTTAAGATATTTTGAGAAATGTCTTTGTCATTTTGTGTCTGTATAATGGAGGCCATTGATGTTTGGTGACTAACATTCATCAGAATATTTTCTTTTGTTTATTATTTCAAACTTTTATGTTTTTTACAGTACACAAAGAAGATATTTTGAAGAACCTTGGTAGCCGAACGTTGGTTGCTGTCTGTATAGTAGTAGTGAATTGTACAACTATTGTTCAGTTCCCAACCACTCTACAAAATCTCTTTTGTTTTTTATATTCAAACCTGTAGGACTTTCTTGTCTAGGATTTTAAGAGTAACTTGGGTACCGCTGTTGTTCTATATGCAACATTGTTCAAAATAATTCTTGTTCAGACAAATAAAATGTCATGTTAGATTGAAATGGCATGAAGGCGAGGAAATCCAATTGGCCTTAGAGTCAGGGGACCCAATACAGATTTTCAAAATCTTTGTAATTTTTTTTAAAGCCTCATCTTCCAGTAAGAATACTGAGAAGTTCATCCGCTGAGTCGGCAGGCACGTCCTGCCTCTGTATCTCCAGTAACTGGATCCCACATTCTGTCGGTAAGAGCCGCTGAACTTTGTGGCCCTGTTAACTGGATGCGTTTGGACCTCTGAGGCCCGGAGGCTCGGGGTTGCTGGCTCTGCATCCGTGGGGGAAGCCCCTGTAGCCCGCTTCAAAGGGTAGTTTGTTTGTTCACCACTGGCCACACATATTTGTGGAGACTTTTGCTTTTCCTATATTTTGCATTTTGTAAACAGAATGTTCAGGACGGCCTCTTCCAACCGACAATCTCGCTGTTAACCAAATAAGCAAATAGATCATAGAACGTCAGGTTTCCACCATACATAACCAACATGCTGCTTTTTGCCCTGAAGCTAATTCATTATTTACAGATTATCTCTCTTGCTATGACTCACCGTGGCACATTATGTCTCGCGGAGGCGCCAGGGTTTGACAGAGCGCCTTTCCAGACGGTCAGCAGTTATTGACCCATGTCTCTGAGGTTTTGATCATGCATTTGCAGGATTTCGCACGAGCGAATAGTTGATAGAATGAATCGGATTGGAGAGGAAGGGATGACGTGTCACATTGCGCCGGCACCTCGGATAATCGTTGACATAAGTGTGAATCTGCTCGGCCTGTTGAGATTCAGCAGGTTTCTCAGAATCGCTCTGCTCGTCTTTGCTGTCAGATATTAAGTCTTTTGATTGATGGAGATGTTTGTAAGGCTCTGTTCCAAATCTAGTGAGCTGCCTTACTGTCTGCAGTCTGTATAGATGGCTTTTTAAGAAGGGCAATGTAATGAATATCCAGGATATGTTTTCAGGGATTTTACTGGCAATATAAAATGGAGCTACATTGTGAAAATGTGTGCTGTGTACTTTGCAGTTGCACTTTATTTTACTGTATGTGCACTTACAGTGTACTTCTAAACTTCACAAGAGTTGGTGAGGATGATTTATTGATTCACTGTAAATCAGTTCAGGCCATTTTATTGAATCTATGGTCTCTTATAATTCTCTTTAATTTAAATATACATTTAATGTAATACTTTACAATAATGTTGTATGCGTCAACATTATTAAATGCATTGGCCAACATGAACTTACAGAGATGAAAACTTCTACAATATTAATTCAGTTCATTTTATCATTCAAGAACTTAATAAGTTTTTATTAAACATTGTAAAATGTACACTCTCTAATCATTTCAAAGCTTTATAACTTACTGTCTTTATGCAAAACAAAAAAAGAAGACATTTTTAAGAATGTATGTACCTAACAGAAGCGAATCCATTTACTTCCATTAGTTTTGTGACCTCTTTGGGTGCCGACATTTTTCAAAATATCTTCTTTTTGGATCTGCAGAAGAAAGAAAGGCCAACAGCTTTGACATGATGACTTTTCATTTTTGGGTGAACTATCCCTTTGACCTAAAAATAGTACTAAAACATTGCTTGCAGCTGTGCATTATGGGATTATCAATACTAAAGAAAGCTTAAGGAAGGTATTTTAGCAGGCGTTGTAATCCCCTCACGAACACAATTCGTTTCTTAAATGCACGTGCAATGCCTAACAATGATGCCTCCTGTTTGTTGGCTCTATATTTGGAATGAAGCCCACATGTACCCAATACTTCTAATATCTGCACAGTGTTCTCAAATTCTCTTATGTTCCCAACAGGTAACCGAGCAGATTTCTCTGCATCAGCACAGAGACGAATCATGGAGGTGGTCAACGCTGCCCGTGTCCGACAGAACAAACTCGGACACGAGTCGGAATGCTCAGAGAAACTGGACTGTGATGAGACTGCTCCAAATGACACCTGGATCTTTCCTCTGGTGCAAATGAAGCCTCTGGGCATTTTTCTGGATGAGCAGGCAACCAAACGACTGCTCACAGAGGCAGGCGGAGACTCTGCAATCTACCTGACGTCAGGTTACTTCAACCTCACAAAGGCCTACATGCGTCTGGTGCTGGCTGCTGGTGCAGATTATAGGATCCTTATGGCCTCGCCCGAGGTTAATGGTTTTTTTGGGGCCAAAGGAGTGGCTGGTGCAATTCCGGAGGCCTACGTTCACATTGCCAGACAGTTCTACAACACGGTGTGCATTTCTTTATGGGGCTGTGCCATATGACAGTAAAGGGAAGGTGGGGCTAGTTGTGACATATAAAATTATAGACAAATAGGTTTGGTCTAAAATCACTATAACACAAATCTGTTCCCATAATATTATTATTATTTTCTTTGCAAACACTTTATTAAATGTTGCATAATATAATTTAAAAAAGGTTCAGCATTTTCTACAAAGTAGGCTCAGATTTGTGACTCATCTTAAAAATACGTGAAACGGCTCTGTGCAAACCGTCACATGTGCTCCTCTTAACTGTTTTACAATATCTTCCTTCATGGCTCTTAGAAGTATGTTGAGAATGGTTTCAAGTCATTGGTGAGCTCAATTGTTAAATAATGTGATGCAACTGGTTTGGATCTTATTCCAAATTCATTACTTGTGATAAATAACACTTCATTAATTCAATAATCAGTTATTAGTAAATATCTAAATAATATTGTAAAATATGAAAAAAAAATTGTTTCAGTAAAAATAACGTTGCTATTTTTAAATATTCTTTTTTAATATGATAGAACTCTTAAAAGTTAAATTATGAATGACTGAATTAACATGAATTACTCTCTTGCTGTCCCAAACTTTAATAAATGTAACCAAACCGTTATTGGACCCAAATGACTACAATGTTAAAAAATTACAAAAGTGCCCTAGCATTTTTTGCCATCCTACATTCTTCAAATATCTAATTACGTGTTCAACAGAACTAAAAACAATATGGGAGTAATTTAGAGTCTAAGAACTGTTTGGTTAAAGCATTCTTCGAAATATCTTTCTCTGTGTTCATCAAAACAAAGACATGTATAAAGATATGAAAGATGATGATATGACAATTTTGAAATGACTATCACTTTAAATTACTTATACCTGTACTCATACATCTTATACCCTGAATTGTTTCACATAAAGGCCCTTGAAGAACCAATTTATTTTTTTTACCTTTCGAAACATCAAGGTTCTTTGAATTTTAAAGGTTCTGCATGTCATCAAGAACTATATAATCTTCTATTAGATGTTATTAATCTTTATATGTATTCAGTCTACCACATAAGCCTTTGGTCTAGTTTAATGGCATAGCACTCACACTTTCTCCATTTCAGGTGTGTCAGCTTGGTCAGGAGAGTCGTGTCCGCTTACACGAATACCACCGCCCCGATTGGACCTTTCACGCTAAAGGTACTTGTTTACATCTTATTTTTTATCGTGAAATGGCAGGTTCCCAATCAATTCCCAAAACTTGGGTGTAACAGGAAAGCTCATAATTTAATGCTCAGAGCAGGTTTCCCAGCACCTCTGATTGAATAGCTTCTGAGTTCTTCCTGGACAGTGTCAGGACACGGAGACTGCCAGACATGCGTGATGTTTTCTCTGTAAACCAGAGCTGGGTTTTGGCAACAGTTTTTGGCTGTTGTTGAATGTCGGGCTATTTCAGCTGTACTCATTGAAACCATTAACATAAATTTGGAAGTTGAGAGATATTCCTGGCAGAGTAGTCATTTATCAGTAGATGAAATAGGGAATTTTTCACGGATCATTTCAATCAATGTTAGCCAAGAGTTCGTGTTGGATGCTGTTATGATGTTGATAGAGAAATAAGCCACTATAACTCACTTTGTTGTCATATAAGACATGTATGACATTCTTCCTTTTGCAGAACACAAAAGAAAATATTTATAAGAAAGTTGGAAACGGCACTTACACCTTTTGCATGAACAAAAAACTAATACAAGTGAATTGGTGCCAGTTCCCAACATTCTTTCTGTTCTACATGAGAAAGTCAGGTTTAAAATTGTGATTGTGAGAAATTCATCATTTTTGCATGTACTCTGACTTGAATATACATTTACTTTATTTTATTAGGAAATACACCTCTCTTATACGTTTGTAAATAAATGGGTTAGCTCATTAGCTCAGGTGTTCATAAAAACTTATTCATGTAATGTAAATTTGATTTGAAAATCATCACACAGCATTGGCAGCATATGCCCTCATATCACTTTCTGTTATGAAACGTGGAAGCACCGAATGAAATAGCGGCAACGCAAGAGAGAACTTCAGGCAGCCTGATGCACCTGCGTCAGTGGAATTCAATTTGACGCTCATATTGAGAAGTTGAGATTATTCAATAAGGGCTTGTCATGCCGTCATTTCTTGTAACAGCTGAGCAGAAGTGGGAGCAGACAGGTTGCAGAGGTCCCCCGAAGCCGAGCACTGAGAAGAATCAATGACCATTAGCTGTTGTTCTGACGCTGACGTTCGCCCTACAGGAGGCCTGCGGACCTCAGCCAAGAGAAGGAGAGATAGAGAACACTCTAAACCTCTAACACTGACAGGATGTTGCTTCTGGATTATGATCTGATGCCCGCGTTTGCAAAACTTATTTGTTTTCTCTTTTTTAAGATAGGAAACTTGTGCATAGACTGGGTTTAATTCAGATATCTGGCATCCATCATATGAGGTGCCGAAAATTGTAAACGGATGGTTGGATTTATTCGTGATTCACACTACTGGTCAAAAGGATTGAGACACTTGAGTGAAATGTTTCAATAAATCAAAAAAAAAGTGAATGCTTAAATGTCTGAAATTAGTTAAAAAAATAAAACAACCAATACAAGCGCAGAATAGTTGGGGATAGCAGAATAGCAGAATAGTTAAAAAATACTTTAAAAAAGCATCATAGGATGAGACCCTTGAGAAAATGACAAGAAAACATTTCTGGTGACTACACATTACATACATTGTTTTTGTAACTTACTTCCCATAGTTACCAAATATCTTTTTTAATAATATTAGTATGTTTATTATGTGTGTAAAATGTGAAAAAAATATGAACGCATAAGTGAGTAAGTGTTATAAAACTTTTGGCCGGTAATGTACATTCTCTTCAGTTCTCTATGTTCCACATTTAAGTTGTGTATTTGTTCATATTGGTTTTTAATTTAATTTAGCATTGATCACATTCATGTCAACTAGAAAAAAGCATTTGAATAGTTTTTTTTCAAACTGAGAAATCCTTTTAAATATTTTTCTAAAAATGACTTTTATTTACTTGGCACTATATATTTTTTTAAAATTCAAAAAAACATTTTATATTTGGCATTTATCACGTTTTGGAAAAGAGCACTTTGTTTGTAGCTCCACCTTGATAATGGTTTTGCGTTGATGAAGTTTTCAGGAATTCTTTCTCGAGGATTCCTGGCAGTCGTGTTACCTGATTTACAACTTTAATCGTCAAGGACAGGATCTCAGGCATGGGTGTCTCCTCATGTCAGTTGATTCAAGAGGTTGTTGCCTATAAATAGTACATGATTTTGGTTTGTGTACAAAGTTGAGTAAAAAGCAAGCATTGTTTGCTTTTATTTTGTATTGTAAACATGTGATACGGATCTGCTTAAAAACTATTCTGGGTGTTCCTCATAAGTGATACCTTTAACAGATGATACACCTTTTTTAATGTGTGACATTTAAACAGCTAAGATAAAAACTTGCAGGTCATTGACGCCTTTGGTTTCATTACATCATCACAGGATGAAAGGATATAAATGTTTTCTTTAAAATGATGTCCTCTTTTTGTTTGCTGTGGTATTTTTATTGCTGGGTATGAGTAATATTAGAAGTCAGTTTATGGTGTTATGAAGTGTTTCTGGCGACACCTTTCCTGGTCATTGTAATCGATACATTTACCCTTTTTTCTACTTTTTTCCTAGGGTTGTGGTACTATGTTGGAAGAAGAGACCGGCCGTGTCTCACTCTCATTGGCTCTCCAAATTTCGGATATCGCTCTGTGCACCGAGATCTGGAGGCCCAGATTGCCATAGTTACAGAAAATGAAGAACTTCAGATCCAGCTCCAAAAGGTTCTGCACCATCTGTGGCTCCAAATTAAAATTCTGTCATCATTTAATCTCCCTCTTGTGATTTCAAACCAGTAAGACACAACAAGTGGCACCCAGTTACCAGCATTCTGAAACGGTGCTAATTACCAGCATTCTTCAAAATATCTTTCTTACTTCAGCAAATACTAAGGGACCGATACAAGTTTTAAATTACAAATGTGAGTAAATGATGACAGATGAAAGGCCGAAGTCGTTTGAAACATGAACCAGTTGTTATAAATTATAGAATTAAGCTGTCATTAAACAAAATTTAAAATAATTTCATGCATGATTTCACCATTGACCAGATAAAATAGGCGTATAATATGTGATCTAAAAATTCCACACCTTTACTCTTAGCAGACATCTATGAAATCAGATTATATTTTTATAGCTTCAATTGAATTACACCTAAAGATCACATCGAAGCCATTTATCTTTACCGGTTCTTCTGGGAACTTGCATATAGGCCACAATAAATTGTCAGTAAGTGGGAGTGTTATTCACTTTTATAGTTTTATACTGCGGACATCAATAATCCAACCTCATCAGGTGGTGATAGATCAGTTGATATCACAACTACTGAAAACCTGAAAGAAGTTACAGATTTCTAAACACATGAAATGTTTTGTTTTCTCCAGGAACAGGAGATGTTGTATCAAAGTTCTACAGAAGTTTCAAGGTCGACGTTTAATCAGCCTGACCGATATGTGAAGTTATGGGTTAAACTGGTTACCCCACTAATCAAAAACTTCTTCTGAGAGACTGCAGGATGGGGTTGACAAATCTCTCCATATCAATGGAAGGTTGGTGGCTGTAGAATCTCTGAAATTGATTTTGATCCGTTGCTTTGAAAGACCAGACAGGCTACAGTAAAGTTCAAGTTATTCTGTAGCTTAAACAGATGAGAGGTTATTCCATGCATGCCATGCTGTGTTTCATTACACCAAATATAAATGCTGCCCTTTGCCGAACGATGAATGTGAATAGCGAATAGAGCCAATAGAGCGTCGTCATAAACGTAGTCCATAAAACCTGAGCTCACCTAAAAATGTAAATCGTCTCATCTTTTGGATCCCTCATACTATCAAAACCTGTTTGACTTTCTTTTGTTCTGTGGAATACGGAGGAAAATATTTAGAAGGTTCTTCTGTAAGGACATTTTTTTAAATATCTTCTCATGTGACCTGGAGTAGTCACCCTATACAGGTTTTAAATGACATGAGGGTGAAGAAAAGATGGGAGAGTATTCAGTTTTGGATTAACTATCCCTTTGATGCATTGAAATGAAATATAAAATGAACGTTTTTATGTTTGGTTTATTTATTCATGGTTATTGGGTAATGGGTTGGTGCTATTATTTCCATTTTAGTGCAGCGAAGCATAAATGAGCTTTTTACATGAAACGCTCGCAGGGTAGAAAAATCAGCATTCAGCGTTTTATTCTGTTTCTGAACGAATGACTTGGCGCTCTCGTGCTCAGTATAGTCAGACTTTCCCCAAAGATGGATATGCAAACCTCAGTCCTCCAGACAGCGGGTTCTTAAGAATTCACATTGTCACTCCAGTGGTTCCCGCATCCCAAATCCTCATCACACAACTCAATGTGGAGTTAGCGTGGCCAGACCACAGCATGAATCTAACCATTGAGATGTTGGGCACGGACTGCTCAGCAGATTACAGCTGCACTGCCTGTGACCTCCACAAACTCTTCCCAATGAACATCTGGAGTCTGGAAGGCCTGCTTTTCATTTCATTTTTCATTTTATGAATGACATGTCCTTGATCTCTCCTGCTTTATTTCTGTGTATTTCTATCAGTATTAATTTATTAAATAATTTTGTTAATGCACAAATATTTACATATAACTAATTTACAGTTTACGCTTTTACATCAAATTGAACAGATCTTTTGAATGGGAAGACGCAAATAAATAATTCAATTTAACTAATGAAAAAGGATCGGCTATCTATGTGTTTCTGACAAATAACAGGTAGCAGAAAGCTTTTGTTTTCATTAGGTTATTATAATTTTGTAGAAGTATGAATATAAAAAAGGAACATATGTAACCGTACAGATGATTATAAATAATATCTTGAACACAACAGCAAATGACAGTTCAACCTTGTAAACCAATGGTTTGACTGTTAAGAAGTGCACTTTCAAATAAATAGTTATGTTCTTATGTAGTGCTCAGTCTGCCCTCATGTGATTATTCAAGTATATTACACCCTGAAAAGTGATATTTTAAGTCTCAGTCAAGGTGCAATGAGGGAAATATTATTCTTAACTACATGCATCATTTATATCCTTTACAGATAATGTTGCTTTATTCATTTTTCCTTAAATTATTTGCTTAATATACAGCCACAAAATACCTTCCACCATTCCAATTTTAATCCGCATCAATAGATGTAGAAAACTTTGAAAAAATCAAGGTTTTTCATAAAAGTCATTCTTAATTTTGGGAAATTTAATATGTACAATATAAGTTTTGCTTTGCTTAAAAGTAGTATATAATTGTTTTCTTTGTAGAATTTGAGGTGTGAAAAAATACATAATATATATTCTGTTCACACTGAGCTGTTGGACAATATTATCAATATAAATTTTATATATTTTAAATTTTGTCAATTTATATCTTAAAACAAAATAAGATGGAATTTATGAAATCAGGGTCTCTTAGTGTAAATTAATAAAAAAAAAAGCAAATATCCAGCCTGCCATGTATCACCCCCATATTCAGATCTCACTCAGAGATGGCTCATCCAGGCCATCAAAAGTTTTAATAGAATCTAGAGCACTCATTTTAAAAGATTAATCACAAACACACACTTAAAGTATTGGCATGTTGGATTGCGTTGAACCAATTATGAATGGTCTCATTTAGGCAAATAAAAATTATAGATTGAGATTTATAGTGTTTAGAAAAAATGCATATTGCAGGACATTTTTAACAAGAAAATATAGTGAATTGACATGAAACATTGATGGAGCAGAGAATATTTTCAATACACAACGAAATGAAACTCAAATTTATTTAATTTTGCACATATCATTTTGAAAAAGAGCTTTTCGTATTTTTCTTTAATATATGCATGTATGTTAATGTGTTATAAATAGGATGTTGTTGAAATCAAATAGTCTTTCTAAATTATAAATCTGGCATTAGGATTATTTGAACACAGAAAAGAGAAGCTGGCATATTTTTAACTGATGTTTTTTTCATTTGCAGATTGAAAGTCCAGATGAAGGCGGGCCAATACATGTGTATTTAACAGCATACACATCTGTTTGTAGATATTCATGGCTTACTGGCAGTCTATGAGGATGACTGGCATTCCGGCTCTCAGCTTATGAGTAACTGATAACCAGCGACTATTTGACTTTTCCACTTCTATTAACTTCTGGTCTTTGTGACAAGGAAAATGCATGTCAAGCACATATCAAACAGAACCTGCAGTGAAGATTTATGTACAGATAATAGGACACAAAAATTAAATTTTTGGTTTGATGTGCAGTGCACCAAGTGATCATAAGATTTATTATATCTGTTTTTTAGTTTGTTTTTGTTGTTCCCGGGAACCTGAATCCGTTCTACAAGACCAGTAATCATGACTTTTTTTACTTTGTGTTATTTTTTTTTAGGAAAGGTGAAATAAAATATGAAGGTTACAATAGGTGAGAATTAAGTTCATCTCAGGGGTCTCTGAAGAGCATGTTCCAAACATTTCTGTTACTTCACTCTGCGTTTCCTCATCTTTATTTAAAATATTATAGTTCCTGGGATTACATTTTCCCCCTAAACAAGCCAACTGTCTCAAGGCGTCTTAAGACTTCATTCCTTATAACTGCTCATCTAAATGCAACTGAGATGTTAGACAGATTGAGATCCTGACAGCACTTAATATTTATTGGTAGTATTTAAAAAAAAAAAAAAAGCCTGCACTTAAGAATCATTGTAGAATCTTCATGATTTATGTTGCCCTTAACTGGAATATATCAGTATTATTTCAACAGTTTCAGAGCGGGTTTTAAAAAGATGACGTGTTGGGTTTTAAGAATGAAATGCCTTAAAGTTGTTAAATGCACAAATCTCCAACTGTACCAAATGAAAATAACTTTAAGACACTGTATTTTACAGAAATAAGTGTTTAAGAATAAAAAGATTAACATGTTTTGATATAAGTTTGTATTGATTTATTTCATGTCTAATAGCAATGTTTGGATGTCTATTTTTTTGTGTAAATGAAATGGTCTTGTTTTGAATTTTTTCCATTGTTCACAATAGACTTTTTGGATATGTTTTAAATCTGACAACAGTGATCTCTGCTGGTCAGAAATATGTAAGATTTACACACAAGATTTATTAAGTAATAACAAATTTCTCTCCAGTCCTCTTCAAGTCTGCAACTTTGAACTCATGGTTGGTTTGGCTGGTTTCATGACCAGAATTGTATTAATGGGATACTCCCCAGATAAAAAAAAACAGGCCATTACAACATTTGAAACTTGTATATAATTTTTTTTCGAGGAACAAGAAAGATGACTTTTTAAGAATTGTTTCAGTGGATTGTGTTTTCAATGAGTTTCAGTGTTGTTTGGCTACCAGCATTTAAATGTATTTTGTATTCTGTAGAAGAAAGTTTTACAGGTTTGGAGTGACGAGAGTAAGTAAAAAAATCTGGTTAGTCCTCAGTTTAGCAATTATCGTTTCCCCAAACAACAAATATATTCTCATATTATATATTTTACTTTGAGGCATTAAGTCATGCATTTGATACTATTTCTCTGTAAACTATTTTGAATGCGTGTTGAAACAAAAATTATTCACAAATATTCACATAGCATTTAAAACTGCACAGATGCTGATACACATAAAAAAAAAGCAAAAATGAGACACTGAGGGAAAGAGACAAATGAGATTATATTTATATTTCCCATCCAGCATCATAATTATTTTGAGATATTAACTTTATTTAAGCACAAGATTATACAGGAAAGGAGAAATAAACTTAACAGGTCAAAAACCCCATTTACTTTTGCACAAAGTATATTCTAACATTCAAAAATAAAACAAACTATGCGTTTAAATATGTACAGCATTGATAAATAAGTAATTGATTGACTTCAATTATCAGTGCATAAAAGATAAGTATGTGGGTTTGTTTTTTAGGGGCTTACATACACATGGAATTTGAGAAATACATTTAAGTGGCAAATTACAAAACGTAGGGAAAAAAGTCAGTAGTTCAATTCTGTAACAGCGTTTACATTGTTTTATAAATATGAAACAAACTAAAGGAGACATTTTAGATTTTCACAGTCTTTTAAGGCCACCTATGAGTTCAGTGAAAAACGTTCTAGCACAAGTCTTAAAATAACTGTTTAAGCCAAATAAACAGTAACTAAATGAAAAACACTCATTACAGCAGTGTTAAAAAAATAGAGTGGGAAAAAATTATCAACTTTGGCAAAGTTTAAAACAACAACAAAAAGTAAATGACAGCAGATTAAAAACACAAAACAAAGACCACTCATAAATGATGCTATCCGACAGTCTCCAAGACAGCAGGGATCAAACCTTCCCATGTTTATAGCGGTGTAAAAATAGGTGCACATTTAGCATTTGTATATGTATCAAAGCAGAAAGAGAAACAGTTGTGTCTGCAGCAAGCTTATAAAAGGTTAATGAAGCGCCACATTCAGTCAGACCTGCTGATTTGAGATGATGCTGTACAAGAATTTTCTTTCCATAAGCAGTCCGTGAAAATGAAACGTAGAAATGTTACAACTTCTTAGAATACTTTCACTACTAAAATTTTAAAACTCAAGGTCATTCCTGAGAAAAACCGCTCCGATCCAGCGTTATGGCTTTCGAGTTTTATTTGCCCTCTTCAGGTCCATGCACAAAGATCCCGTTCGTGGCCTTGAATCTCCATGTTCAAATAAAATATAAGGGTCCTACTGTCTCTTTAAAGATGAGGCTTTCTTTTTCCGGGCAGCAAGCATTTCATAGAAAGGATCTCTGCTTATGGCAGCCCTAATAAAGACAGAAAAGTTATTTTAATTAGCTCAAAAATACTTTTTAAACATTTAATTAATTTATTGTTTGTTGTTTTATGTCTGTTGTATAGACCACTACGCAAAATGTGAATTCAGGTCAGAAAGCACTTCTAGTATGATTACTTAAACTTTTAAACGTAACATTTCTAATAAAATCGTAATATGTTGATTTGGTTATGTTCCGTTGGTTGTGTTTTGTTCAAACGTTCTGGCAGTGTTAATAACTGAAACAACTTCAGACAAGTATCACTTTAATTTTCCCTATATGGTCTATAGATTCAGTGTAAACAGTTTTGAGTCATTAAATGTTAAAAGAAAACACAAGATTCAGTTTAAATACAATGACCACAACTCCTTTTAAAAGGTCAAATTATTTTTGGTGAGCTTAATTTAAAGATTTTTAGAATCTTGGCCATGAAAGCACTTACTTGATGCTGTTCATCCACTCCTCCTTCTCCTCTATGGTCGGGGCTGAGATTCGGTAGAATGTGTGATTTCCCTCCACAACACGTCCGTCTGCTTCAGTCTTACATGCTTTTATGACCTGATCCTTGTTATCTGGGATAAAGAGTTCAAAGCAATTCTGTACAAAGAGAAAGCAAAGGGGCTTTAATACAGAGAAATATTACTGAGAGGAATGTAATGAGAATTAACATTACAAAATATATATATATATATATATAATACAAATATAATACAAAAAATATAAATATAAAATACTTTAACCGTGTAAACTTGTATACATGTTTCAAATTAAAGGAAAAATCTAGACAATCTCACTACTTCATTGGATTATTTGGTAGGGCTGGACCATTAAAAACGAAAATATAGTCCAGATTATTTGATCCAATGCTAAGATTTACACAATTACTTAACTGACTTTTAAAACATCAGGATTAAAAAATCACTAAAAAAATATTCCAATAACAAATATAAAATACATTTTTGTAAAGAAAATTGTTAGAAATGAATTTGTTTGGATATCTAAATTTTATTATTATTTCTGATTAATGTTATTTGTAAATTTAGATATATAAATAATACATTGAATAAAATAATAAAATTCCGGTAAAATTAATGATAAATGAGATGTGCCTCGCAAAACATTATGTAGAACTAATTCAAATAATATTTGTTGGAAGCCAAAACTAAACTTGAAAATTGATTATGATTAAGTTGTTACTTTGCCATCAATTGCAACTAATGAAAGCAAACGATAAAGATGAGGGATCTTACTGGCTTCTTGGAGTCCTCCACTTCTCTAATACTGAGATTTTCTAAAGGGATAATTCCTCTCGGCTCTTTATCCTTTAAACAAAAGCAAATCGCACATGTGAGCGTGGTAAGCACATATATGATATCCCAACATGGATAAAACCCAAAACATACCGTGGTGTACTCAAAGTAATAGAGACAGTTGTCCGTCAAAATAAACCATCTCCTCTTCCATGTTTTCACACGTCCACCTGTAGACCAGATACACGTATTCTGATGATGTCATTGTTAAGTAATGTATGTGTATTTGATAGGTGGTGAACTTGGACAGCGAGACATATTTGCAAGATGAAAACTGATGCAGAGCAGCAGACAGACACATGTATGCTCACTCACATTAGCAGATGGACAGCTGAAATGGAACAAAATTCAACCCGCCAAAACATCCCCAACATCCCCATAAGCATACATGTTAAGAAACCCACTGATCGAGATGTTAGTTCGCACATTAGTATGAGAATAAGTGTCTCTGGGGCTCAGCTGGCAAAGAATGCCACAGCACAGGTTTGATTCCTATAGTTTAAATAGAAATAAATCAGTTCTTGACCTATAGAAGAATATTATTTTCTTTTGCGGCTTTCTAATGGTAAGCTAAATGTGATTTATCAAATGAACCTCACAAACATTTGCTCACTCTTCATGCTTGCTTGTTATATACATTGCTTTAATAACACAAATCAACAAGCAAACACATGAGCATTAACACATGTAAGGATTTGAGAGTCGCATCGCTTCAACTGACCACACGAGGACGGCAGAAACCAATAAACAAAGTCTAAAATTTGAACTACACGGATTCCATGACGACGGAGGAAGCCCATGGTGAGCGCAGAACAAAAGCAGCAAATGTCAAACCAGACAAACAAGTGATCAGACTTGAACGTATAACACTTTCATTTTTATGAAATGAAATTTCTGTTAAATGTAACCAAATAAATGACAAAAGAAAAGCGTAAATGAAGAAAGCACAAAGCACCTGGAAGCATACAGCAGCTTAATGGACTAGCTAAAGAAAACCAGTGTACATACCTCCTGAAGAAACACAAACGTCAAACCAAACAAACAAATGTGGAAAAAAGAAAACAAAATGAAATTAAGGATCAAAACAAAGGATGTGATCAAATACTTGTGTGTTTGTGGGGGTGCGTGAGGCTGGGGTAAAGCTTTAAAGGTCTGTGATGAGAGCAGCATCATGTGGATACATAAGAAGGTTTGTGTCAGCCATTTGACATGAGCTTTGGGATATGAGACTATTGAGTTACACACTGCATAATAGGTAAATACATTTCAGCTCTATTGCAAACATCTGACAAAATGACTTGTTCTTTACATTTTAAAAATAAAAGTCTGGACAATAATGCATTTAGAATAATTAGTTAATTATAGTTAACTGGGCATGATATCAAATGCTTAAGTTACGTATAGATCCTCCAAACAGTGAAAATGATCAAGAATGTTTCAACCTCAAGTTGTTCCAAACCTGGATTGTATGGTTAAACACAAAGATATTTGAATTTGAACATATTTATCTGTTGAACTATTTTACAATATTTTGGAGAATGTTGTTAGAATGGATGGAGCACCTTGGAGGATTATTTAAAATTTCTACTACTATGGTAGTCAATGGTGGTCCAGAAGTCCTGCGAACATTCTTGTTAATATCTACCTTGGTGTAAAACAGAACAAAGAAATTCAAACAGGTTTGTAGCAGGGTTGAGTCATTCATGACTTTTTTTTTAGTAAACTTCCTCTTTAATAACTGTCAAAACCTAATAAACCTAAGAATCTTATTCCTACACGGATTTGACCCAATTTACAGAAATAATGTATGCAATGAAACTATATTACATTGTTAAAATTTACAAATTGAAGATACCTTTCATAATCACATTGAAAAGTCCTGTTTACATTTATTGTTAGCGCAATATTGCAAATTCAACTTGCATTGCTAATTTACTTGTTTACAAACTAAAATATTGTGTGAATTGTTACTGTCTTAAGACTTTACTTTGTTCTAAAATATCTGAAATATCTACACAGAATTTAAGGAAAAATAAACAATTATGTCTTTAAAATTTTGTTTATTTATATAAATAAATATAAATTATGACTGAATGTCTAAATATACAAACAAAAATATACCTAAAAAATAAGTAATTTGGTTTTGCTTCAGCAAGTGTATTATAAAAAAGTAATTTTAAGACATTTCATTTTAATCCAACAGAACACACATTTAAGGCTAATTTTTTTACGACAATATTAACAACAGAGCACTAAGTGACTCACCCAGTTTAAGCAGCCAACCCTCACGGTCCGGGTTGAAGAAAGTGTGTGTGAGATCATTGCCATCATCTTCAGGTATCTTGAAGGGTTCATTTTTAATGCTTTCATACAGGTTCTGCAAGAGTTAATAATATTTCAATAACGTCCTATGTGCATTTTGAAGGGTGCTTTCCATGTCCCAGTTTAATTTGTGTTGGAAACTGACCCTGAGCAGGTCTTCTGGCAGATCTCCTCCATCATTGATGCCTCTGTTCATGCATATGAATCTCTCGGCTGATGGCTTGTCCTTCACGTTTGGGTTGTGCAGGCTTGTGTTCAACATGATGATTGCGAAGGAAAGAACGTAACACGTATCTGTCAAAAAAAGAGACGATCAGAAGCAGAATTTATTAATTATATATTTTAAAAAGAAGTGCACAATAAATGTACTGCATTTTAAGTTACCTGTGGACTGAAAGACGCCAGGATTGCACTGACAGTAACGTTGGGCAAAGGCTTCCATCATACGGTCGATCTTCTGAGCTTCGCCCGGTAACCGAAAACTCCACAAAAACTGTCTGGACGGTGTACAGAGACGCATAAACAAAATTAGATCAGTCTGGTATTGTCTCAGATTAAATACAGAGGAGAACTAGGACACTATATCTTTTTACCGAAGGGCCTGAACCAGATTGAGGTCTGTGAATTCGTGAAGCTCCACAAAGGCATGAAGAACCTGAATGTTGAAATCGTCCCTGAAAGAAAATAACATTCATTTTAGAGTTTCTGGTTGGATATTCATTAAACTGTATATTTAACAACTGTGTCTCTATTCCTAACTCAGGTTTGCATATCACAAATAATCTTGGGACTGGGAATTGAATGTAGTAAAAACACAATTTTGCTGAATCAATAGCAAGGGATATTGAAAATAACTGAGAAACAAAACTTGACATCACTGAATAACACGACTACTGTTAAGAGAACTTGTACGGTTCATGGCGCAAACTGGGAATTACGTTCATGATCCTCCCTCTAGACGTCTCCGACAGGCATTAAATCTCATGGGGGGATTATCACGGGGCTTACGGATCGTGTGTAACTGCCCTTTTCTTCAGTGAGGAAATGGGGCATGTCAATAATATCAATGATCTGGGAAGGCATTAACCCACTTTAGGGGTTCGTCCATTAAGGGCTGCACTCCTACACTCCTTCATCTTCCACGACACTTCAGTATGTGTGTGTGTGTGTGTGTGTGTGTGTGTGTGTGTGTGTGTGTGTGTGTGTGTGTGTGTGTGTGTGTGTGAGTACAAATGTGCTCAGGATTCCCTATTGATTTTTCTCAGGTGACACAGAGGATAATGTGCATGCATTAATGCAGCTGTGCATTTGGAGATATTGACCCATTTTTACCCATAAAAACCCAAGATAGATGTTTACTTTTGTTAATGAACTCTAATGTATTTGACTAATAATTGATGATAAATAAAAGTCTTAGACGAGAAAATCTTGGCATCAAGACTCCAGAAAGAATATTTTTTATTTGTATTTGTCTTATGATCTACCTTAACATTGTTACTTTGACAAATGTGCGTGACCGAACACTACCAATATCCATTCACTTTTACCATATGGACAAACAAAACCAACGAAGGTGAATGGGTACATTATTTGATTGTTTCCCAGAATTCTTCAAAATATCTTCTCTGTGTTCTGCAGTCATCCTGCAGTGGTGCAGGGAGGAAAACCAATCCATCATACACATACAGTATACCTTCAGTTCCTGCCTCGATAGGTCCCTGATGGCCTGGCACTGACATTGAATTTCAGTCCATCAATAAATGTGTAAGCTGACCCTTAATGCTAAAGCCAGCGCTTCATACAGACACAAGTCATCCAGATACAGCTCATAATGGAACACAAGCTTATGATCAGTGATGTCATCCTCCCTTGAGCTATGATTCCAGATATAGCAAATGTTGCAGAATTCTAAATCTGTTTAACTTTCATTTCAACTTACATCTAATCTTCTTGGTTAACAATAAGCAACAGTAAAGTGATAGTTCATGCAAAAATACAAACTGTGTCATCATTTATTTACCCTTAATATTATATCTGCATAACATCTCCAGATCAGAAAAGAAAATATCTTGGAAAAAGTTGCACACTGTACAGCAGCGGCACCCATTACCTTCTACCCTATGACAAACAAAACCAATGCAAGTGAACATCCTTCTAAATATCATATTTTTATGTTGCAAGAAAGTCATACAGGTTTAATACTAAAGTAAAGGATGACACAATTTTCATTTTTGTGTGAACTATCACATTAATAAGTGTTGGTTTATCTTCAAAAACTCAGCATCTCTATTCCAGTCATTCTTACCTTTCACCTAGATAATCTCCAATGGCTGTCTTGTTGAGACCCTCACCCTTGTACAGAAATTGGGCAATATCTTCACAAGTGTTCTTCAGCAATTCATTCTCTATGAGGAACTGAATCCCCTGAAAGAATAAAACAGCATTAAAAAAACATCATTTACAGATCCAGCTTTCAGATAACTCATATTTTCTTGTGCTTGGTTTTTAAGATGCTGTACCAAAAAGCTCTAAATTATTTATTTGTAAATAATTTTCATACGCCCTGGCTGCATGATGCTTAACAAAACTTGAATCTATAATAATAATGTGTTCACCTACACAAGATCCAAGGTTTAAAAATACATTTTCTGTAATAGCCATCACTTCACAATACAAGTACGGCAGAAAATAGCTCAGGCTAGAAAATGTCTGAAATGTTTAACCCTACAAAAAAACCTTGCTTACCTTTTTAGGATCCATGTTGAATTTCTTGCGGCCCATGGCCATCTGCTTACTCCTTTGCATGTTTACTCTATGAACAAAGACAGAGCTTCATTTCATCTTCTTTAACGCCTTTGACAGCCACTTTGAATAACCATACAGTCATACAATTATACATAATTTTCTGTGGTTCTATGTTGAACCCAACTGTGTTGCAATCGTCTTAACCAGAAGATTGCAAGCATTTTTGCATTCTCAAGATTAAAATGAAGCAAGAAAGGGAGGCTGACATCAACATCAACCTCACTTACTCAATTTCCTCTCAGTGTCTGTGATGACATCAGTTTTTTATGTCATCAGCTAAATGTAGGCAAGGACAGAGGTATGACATGTAACTATAAAGGCCAAAGCCAGTAAAGAGTCTACATTTCCTCACTGGCCTATGACATCACCCAATATGATGGGGGAGTTTCATAAAAGGGATGACAGGAGGAAAATGGCTTTTTTAGATTCAAATGGCCCTCAAGTGAATCAGAGCGACCTGTCAAGTGTTCTGAGGGCCCTGGTGGAGTCATGCAAAATGGATGAAGCTCATAGGTTTGATGTATACTGTATGCTAAGAGTAATTCTGTTTGGTCTGGGAATATGGGTCACTTCACTGAGACAATATCAGACTGTATTAAAATACAGTGTTAAATTTGTTTAGTGTATTTCTTGGTTTTGAATATCTTAATGCAAGTAACATGCCAAGGTGAGACGGTATAACATGTTTAAGACATTCCCAAAAAATCTGAAGGCTTAAGTCAATTTACCCAAATTACACCTCCTTCCCCCCCATACCATAACAGTTGTGCATAATTCACAATCCTTCCCTCCCGCAGGGGGAAATGTCATTAAATATTTATATTGGATGGAGAATATGCTTGTTTATTGTGTGTGTGTGTGCGCGTGTGTGCGTGCGTGCGTGGCCATAAAACAGATGAAGCTGGACATTATGCTTTAACCATTTAACATGAAATTAAATCACAACTAATCTATCATTGTGTTAAATATATTTTAAAAAATAATATTTAGTACAAAAAGGGGGCTCGAGATTGATTTTATACACTAGAAATGACTGCAATGTGAAACCGCCTGAGAGGTCTAGATGACATCACAAGAACAGGTGTTTTACTTATAGGAAAATTCCAATAAAAGATTATGATTGTGAGTTTTTTTAGAAAGCAACATGCACAGATCCTTCACAATACAACCGTAACAACGTTTTGGATATAATTGTACCTTTCTTGAGTAGAACCAAGACTTTCGATCTCATTTGTGACCTTTGCTATCTCATCCTTGAGCCGCTAAAAGAAATAAAAAGAGAAAAACAAATGAGTTCATCATAAGAAGAGCTGAAGGTGGAACTGCCCTCTGCTGAGTGATGGAGAGCCATGAACCGAACACAGTTAACACAAAAAGCATCATAAATATCTTATATGATTATCAAGAGTATGAAACATTGAATCATGGAACAGTATGGGATCTGCATAAGATATCAAGATAAAGTGTCATTTGGTAAGAGGGAAGGAGAACGTAGGCAAAGGACTATGATAGCTGAAGAAACCAAATAAGAAGAGAGATGGTAGCTGGCATTATGCATTGTGTCATGACAAAATAAATATTCACTGTGATTTCAAAGGGACTTGAAAAAGACAAATTATTTAGAAGGAAAAATATGACTGAATGGAACTGTAATGTAAGTTTGAGTTTGTTTATTATTCTCACTTTTACAGGTTAAAATAAACTACTATTTTATTAATAGTTAATAAAACTAATAGTTGCCTAATAATGGTGTACATGTAGATATTCTCTTAAGAAAGCCAAAACTTCACTTTTACTACTTACTACTTCACTCAGATTTGAGGGTTTATAAAATTTTTATTGACCAAGAGCACTGTAGTTTTACAAAAACAAAATTTTTGCCTATTTATTATTGCCTAATAATTCAGCACACAGTGTATATAGCAGTGTGTGTCCTGGTAAATATTAAAGTATTTGCACAAATTGTCCCCACAATGATGACAATATATAAAAAATTGTCCTTGTAGGGACATTCTTTTTCCCAATTAGGAATAAAGCCTATAAATCATACAGAATCACTTTTTTAAAAATACGAAAGAGTAGAAAGTTGCCTTAAGTGTGTAAGGTTTAAGAGTAGTGAATATAATATACAGTTTGCACAGTATTAAATCTAATAACATGTTACTTTTAACTGAAAACAAATAAAAAAATATTAGCTTTGAAATAGACTGGAATAATATTGTGAGTAAGGTTGACACCCTGATACGAACTATTCAAAATAAATTAAACTTAAACATAAAATAAACAAACAAAAATAAAAATAAATCAAAATTAACATGAAAAAAGAAAAAGAAAATTTAAATATTAAATAAGCCTTAAACACTGTTAAAAACAGATACATGAATGTTGTAGACTTGTTGTTGGGTCTATAAAAAGGAAGGGATTGGTCATTTTTAATCCATCTGTGATGTTATACAGCTGTGTATACTGTAGTCTAATATAGTCGTTGTGTGTCATAACACTTGCTGCAATCCATCTTTCTGAAGCAGCTCGGGCACAGATCAATACAACTCTCATTACCAATCCACCAGATACACAAGCATACACAACGCAAGCTGCATTAACAAAACATTCCTCTGAAATGTACTGCATTACCTGAAAAGGTCAAACAAGGACCCTTTTAACATCTGACCTTTCTTCGCTATACATTTTCCCTGTGTGTCAATGCCCACACAGATTCACACTCGGTTCGTGGAGCTGTCGTAACGGCTTGGCCCGACAAGTGCTCTCGGAGCTCCATAAAGCAGTGTGTTAAAGTCAAGAGATCAATGAGCTATAGGGAGGCTAATCCCAGAGGTCTGAGAATCTGAAGATAGGGAATCCATGATATTTAAAAGGAACACCACACACAGAGAAGTGTTTTATATTATCAAATCATAGAAATATAATACGTCAATGAAACAAAAGAGAACTCCAAATCTTTTAAAAAGAGCAATCTACAAGCAAGAAATCAGACTTAAAAGTTGTTTCGAACTCTACTCTGAGCGAAGACAGACGTCTGCACGAAACAAACATCTGCTGTCACAAAGATGGAAAGCGTTTATGATAATGCTGTTCAAATTGAACGTTGCTAGGTGACAGCTGCCATATAAAGGTAATGTAAACGAACACAAGTTGTCAGCCCACACCTTCCATTTGTTCTGTTCTTATGTAACTCATTATAACGTCCGTCTCATGGTAACAGACAGAATTTCCAAACAGAAAAGAAAAAGAATTGGAAGCGTCCAGCAAGACTATGGATTAAGTAATCATTTTAATAAAGCACTTTGTTTCTTGAGACACACTGTCCATGAGTCATGGATGTATCAACAAGGAGCATCTGTATGATAATAACTAAATCTAATATTAAATGGTTTTATAAAATCAGGGATGCATCCCGAATCTCAATGGCTACAATACGGACATTTGCTTTGATCTTTTCACGTTATCAGATGTATGACCTCATAACTTGGGGAATAACAAGCTAAAGAGCGTCTAATGAGGGACAGACGTACGATAACAGACACACAGCATCGATCAACTCTTGCGGATCCTAATCGGAATGACAGCGGAGATGGTGCCTCTGATAACTGAGAGAGGCCTTTAGGGCCCGCCGCACGTAGTAGTGAATACGACACACAGAGAGATCTGATCCAAACAGGCGGACGTTGCTGGTTCAGAGAATGCGAACAAAAGCCATTTTGTTCAGAGAGCCAAAAATCGATTTTCAAACTGACCAGTTTTCGCAGTGTACTCAGAAATGTGTTGGGACGTGGCAGATGTTTACTTTTACATGAGGACTAAAGTTGTCTAGTCTATTTTGCTTAAAAGGAATAACATTAGCACATAGTTGACCTGGTTCGCCTCAGCCTGCGATTTACATTTGGGGGTTTGAGGAAGAACGGGGTGAGCTGTGTGACTTACACGTTTCTTTTAAGTCAAAGAGAAAAAAAAGAGGTGATGGATTAGGTTTATTTATACTTCTGGCTGTTGATACAAAAAAATGTGTAATTCAACTCTTATTTTAAAAAACATTTCATTTGCAAATGGAAAAATTTACAAACTGAGATTTGTAAATGTTGTAAGGATTGTGCATTGTTAGTTCATGTACGCATTAGCATTAAAGTGATAGTTTACCCAAAAATGGAAATTCTGTTTTCTGTATGACTTACCTTTCTTTTTTGGAACACAAATATAACTTTTAAAGAATGAGGATAACCAAAAAGCACTAGCATCTATTCATTTCTATTGTATGGACACCAAACCAAGGGAATGGGTGCCGGTTACCAAGAATCTTAAAAATATATTTTTTGTGGTCTGCAGAAGAGAATCATACAGGTTTGAAATGTTATGCGAACGAGTTAATGACGACAGAATTTATATTTAAGAAAATTGCTTATTAAAAACGGTTCTACATCTTAATCATCATCTAATGTAAATTGAAAAAATGACTTCTATATGTGTATTTGTTCTGATGTTGAAGGTTTCTACAGAGTGGCACATGCACACAATTCCTCACACAGATCATAAGACCAGTTAACCCATCAAGCATGCCCCAGTGCCCAAAGGCAGCCTGTTTGAAACAGGAGGAGGATATGTGGGTGGGATCCTCTTGCCCTTAATAGACAGCATATTAGGAGTGTGAAAGGATCTTTGAGAGAGATGGTGGTCTTCCTAAACAAGCTAATCTGATCTCTCTGATCATGACCCAAACCACCCATCACAACCTACATCAACGTGTCGGAGAGGCAGTGAGCATTTGGTTGGGTCAAAACCATGACCTATGCATGGGTTGAAAATCCTGAGTGTGAATGCTGAGCACAGACAAAAAGACTTAAATGTGCACCATTTAAATATGAATTAAAGTTTCTTTGCATTCTCCGAAAGAATGCTCAAAATGGTTTTGAGATTAATCCCAGTTTAAATGGATGTGGAGGCTACAGGGAAATAAGATGACTACTCCTGGGGTTTATTTGGCCTAGAAACACTGTTCTACATAAGGATGACTGCCATGATCACATGACTTAAGTAATATTCATTGTGCATTACAACCTCCCAGTGCTGATAGTTGCAGAAAAAAATTGTCATTGAAGACAAATACGCCCTTATGATATTTCGACAATGGCATTAGCAAAAATGCAGAAGGTGTCAGATAAGAACACTGCAAAATTTAGCCAGCCGAATATTACAAACCACACTGTTGTCAATTAAAAAATAGAAATATCCATTAAAAAAACCATGAACACATGAAAAATTAATAATTTAAGAATATGCTTGTCAATGACAATCTAAAAATGGTAATTTATTGAAACAGGATTGGCAGTAAGTGGCACTGATTAATGTCACTAAATTTGGACTTTTACTCAATTGATTTTAGTCATTTTAGTGATGAAGGGCACAGGATTTGTCAGAAAGGGGTTTTAAAGGTTACCACTCCAATGTGTAATAGAATTAGCATAATTTAATTTGCTGGACCTGTTTGTAAGGATCGCACATTCTTAATGGCCCAGCTGCTATTGTCTCCATCCCTGGGTGGGACAGCCCATCAATCCTGTATGCAATCAATACTTTTAACTAAAACTATATAGCTGGGTCACGCACCTACTCATAAACCTTACCGTCCCCAACAGGTTTATTCCTCAAAGTGACAACCAAGTCTTAAAATTTATAATAAATTATATTATAAAAATGTTATTCTTGACTAAAATAACGAGATCAACAGTTTTACCTGTATGTCTTCTAGAAGCTCCTGTTTGCGTCTCCTGATGTTCTCCAGCTCTTGCTTCTCCTCGGGTGACAGATCGTCCGGGACTTTGTTTGGAAACAAACAAAAACCAACAATGAGTATATATGTACGGTCCAAAGTGAATGTAAACAAATCCAAATATGCAAACAGTAAAAAGCTGCAGAGCTTGACCTATTACTTGTTAGACAACGTTTAACAAACATTCTAAGTGGGTACAAGGAGTTACAAAACCTTTTCGTATATCGAAATCATGGAATGGGCTATAGAACCATCATTAGATAGCAATAAAATAGACAGAGGAGACAATTAGACCGAATGTAAATGGTCCAAAGCAGTGAGATGCCTTTGAGACCTGACTCTGCAATCAATAGACAGAAAAACACATCAGGGTAGTTGATGCAGCCCTCTGATCGAGATATTTTGTACCCCAAATAAGGTTGTTTGTTTAATCAAATGATTCTCTGTTAGTTTGTCTACATCTAACACTTACAAATATTTGCAGCGGCAGGCAAAAGAATGACGTCACACGATGTTTAGTCGTGGTGTCAGAAACCTTTAAAATCAATTAAGTATTAATTACAAAATGAACAAGTTTCAAGCAAGTTTTGTCTCAAATTATTCTTTCTTCAAAAAGAAATGCAACACATTTAAATAAAGACATTTTAACATTAGTATCTTTAACAAAAATGTTGAGATTGATCCAGTTCCACAGAAGCGAGCATCCACCTCAACCGTAAAAAATCTGAGGCAGGAGTTTGCAGATCACAAATAATTTATAAGGACCTTGCATCCATAAACCCAGACTTCAATTGAGCTTAAGTGTTTTGTTCAAGAACGCTGTGGTCTTTCCAATACCGGGCTGAGTGCCAATAACCCCAGCATGCTCGGGCTGGCGGTCAGAGAGTTTGCTTTTCAATCTTTCTGCATTAGATTATAAAATTAGTAATGTTATTGTTGGAATGATAAAAAAGCATACAGTAAATCAACCTAATTTGTGTTTTCTAAAAACATTCATTTTGCGTGTGTTCCACAGAAATTCCTTTTAATTATTTATTTAAAAACAATTACTTTATATAAATATTTAAAATAGTCTGGGATATCTTTTTAAGTCATATGATCAGTTTTGACCTCATAATAAAAGTCACACAGCCGTACGATATGATAACCCTCACCTAAAATGTGACCTCACATTCTTTCCTGGTGGCCGGCGTTAAAGCCTGACCTCACACACACCCACAAACCCCCCAACTGGTGACCTGCGATGATCTTAAAAACTAATTGAAACCTGGTTCCATTCACAAAGAAAGGTGAGGTCACCACGGGCATCTCCAGCTGTAACCATAGCAACGTATCCTAAACCATCAAAGCTCCTGTCATTAAGATGAAAACATCAATGTTGTGATAAAAACACAATGGTTTAGTGTGATCGTCCCACTAAACCCTTGCATGTTCATTTGCATGAGTGAAGAGTTTTGTTTAGACACCACTGGCACACTATTGTACCTACTGTAAGATACAGTATGTCTGGTTTAGCAACCTCTCATGAGACTGTCCATCTAAAATCATACTCACACATCACACACATAAGCATGTATTTGAGGAAGAATTCTCCAGCTGGGACGTTTGACAGGCAGGCTGTGAGCAGAAATCCTTTCCAAAAACCAAGCCCTTCCCCCTTTTACAGAATTTAGTACAACATCCTCCAGCCGACTTCTATTAGTCTCACCTCATGTAATGCAGGAATCTACAAGCAGTACATGTGTTCGGAGAGAACATCACACCAAACGAGAGCAAAAGGTCAATCAGGTGGGAAGGAGTGAGTGTGGGATTAATGGATTTCCATTATGAAGGATCATTTTAGAGAGGGCGATATGAGATATTACTATCACAAGACCATATAATGCCATCAAAATCTTCAAATGTATCCCATTTAGGGAACCATCAGACAAATATTCAAGTTTAAAGTACCCATGTGGTTGAAAATTGTTTTGCTTAAAACTTATCTTTGACCATCAACGTATCATATTTAAAATTTTTAATGTAACTCAGCTTCATTAAAAAGACAGTATTTATATGCAAATGCAATAAATGTTTAATCCTAATTTTGAACTCATAATCCACGTGAGTTACTGCGACTGGTTACAGGTTTATGATGTCATTAACCAGTGAAGTTTCAAGCAGCTTTTCTGTAAACAGCCTTTGGTAAAGTTTGACGGAAAAATACTCAGCAATGGTTTAAATGATAAATTTGTTCATGCTCTCTTAAAAACACCACATTTCTTTAACATACAAATCCTATTTGACTTTTATTTGACTAGTCCTACCATTGTGGTCTGTCAAACAGGACCTTAAAAAAGAAAGGCTTCACTTGCTAAATGTTATGAATGATCAAGACATTTTCTTGAATGGCATTAGTATATAGGTCGACAAGCTAAACAAGCATCACTTGAGCAGATGACATTCAACACTAAATTTTATGAGAAACCAGCCATGACATTCAACACTAAATTTTATGAGAAACCAGCCACAATACCGCTCAAGGCTACAGCATCACCGACCATCATGAGAAAATCTTAAGATGCTTTGTCTTTTAGACATTCAGAGCCAGTTCTTTAGCAGCAGGGACAAACCCTGGAGCTAATGAAATGTTAAACAGTGATGAGGGTCTCAATAACTTTCTGGCATTCAATAGTCATAAAACACGGACAAAAGAACACTTACTGAAAATGAGAACCATTACCATTTAAAAGTTAAAGAAAACTTAACAAGGATGGATAAAATAGGATTGGAGGCTTATGGAAGGCCTGACTTTGTGTGAACGAGTGTAAAAATAGAGATATTCATTCACATGCATACCAACATGCATCGGCATGTTCAGACATTAGCTTAATGTACTTTCATGTATTTCCGTTTGATAACACATACACCATGTGCTAAAACAGCATTAACATCTCATTTACACATTCCTAATGAATCATTAGAGAACAAAATGCTCACTTCATATTCATGCGTAAAGACGAAACAAGCCCAGATAGATTCAGGGTCAAGATTTGGAATACGTCGATGCATAGGGGAAACAAAACCACACTTTGTTTAACATTAAAAATAAGTAAAACGCAACAAAACTTAGAACAAATGATTCATTTATTGGAGTTGAGTGATGATAGAAACAAGCCTGGCTAGATAACCATCATACCATTTTAAAGCACAAGACATTTTCCCACAAACATATTTCCTTAACTAAAGTCTACAAACTCATTGACACAGATTGACTCAGGACAACATGCCTTGCATACTATCCCAGCTGACCAGGTCAATTCAGTACACTCACTAAATACCAGACGTGTCACTCCTGCAAAGACACACGACGGGGGAAGAGGAATGTGCTGCCATTAATCACAACACTGCCTGTGTGCTGTCTGTTCGACATGAGCCTTGGATCATCAGTACAGGCTGAAGAAGCATTCACTATGCACGGGCATCCACCAATCCCAGAATGCAAAGAACCGGGTAACCCAAATCTCCTTGGCACTTTTCACAAAAAACAATATTAGGTTCCTGCAGATAAAGATGGTTCCAGTCGAGCTAAAATAAAGTAATAGTTCAGCCAAAAATGAAATAATGTTATTTTCGCACCCTCTTAACGTAAAACACCATTACAAGTTATTTTGAAGAATGTTGTGAACTTGCAACCATTCACATGCACTTGTTGTGTGTCCATACAAAGGAAGAATGGGGCAACATCTGTTTGGTTCCCAACGTTCTTCAAAATATCTTCCTATGTGTTTAGTGGAAGGAAACAGTAAGATAGATTCTTAATAACGAGAGGGTGAGCAAATATTGACAGATTTTTTCAATTTGCGGGAACTATGAGTTTAAAAGTCTAGAAGTGTCCGTTTTTTAAAAGCCAAAACATTTAATTATTTGTTGTGTATACAAATTAACAAAAATATAAAAACACTAAAGATCTTAGTTTAACCGAACCATAAGCCAAAACACAAACGCTTGCAACTGACACATTTTACAACATTGTCTCTGCAAACGTCCTGATAAGAAAACAGCAGCAGAATAGGAGCCACAGATCAGAATAATATTGCAATCGAGTCAATGCAGAAACACACAAAAAGCCTTCAACTAAACGGACAACATGTGCATCAGCTGACACGAGTTTCCGGATGTCATATTGTCTCTAGAATGACTATTCAACTTGTCGAAGGCAAAGTCTCCAACAGGCCTGGAACAGAAACTGTCATTGTGCCATCAAAGTGTGCAAACAATTTATAATGTAAATAAAATAAAAATGGTAACAAAAAGCAGAATTATAAATAAACTAATTAAATTGTCAAACTATTGCACATAGAGGAACATATAGAGTACCTGTGGAAATAATCCTCTACCGGCGAATGGCAGGACAGTCCGCTCTACACCTCCACAATTTCCGAATGCTTTTGATCCATTTATCCGGATAAAGAAACCTAAATGTCCTAATGTTGCCGACAACTAGCCTCCAAACTCTTAAGACCTTTTGGTTATCTCTCAGTCTCCATCTGTAGAGTACCAATGATGTTACGGGAAAACGAGACAAGCGGTTTCCCAGACACACATCATTAGGATGATGGGAATGTTTGTCTGTTTGAGAGTCTGTTTGAGAGTCTAAAGAGCTGAGCGGTATCTCGACTGTTCTGTTCTCCTCACAAACTCTGCTGTTGACACAACCCCCTCCTCTATTCCTCATGCTCTCTCTCTTTATCTCTCCTTCTTCAAGTCTCCTCCCCAGGCACACTTGTTAATCAATGCTTGCTCAAGAGCTCCACCTTGTGTCGGTACAGATCTTTTGCCCCTTTTACTGCAATAAATTAGGTTTTTGATGGGTCAGAGACAAGGCACAAATTTAGATTAAAACAAAAATATAAAGATAAAATAACTTTAATAGAGGAAAGATTTGCACAAAGGGACAATACGGTTAAAAACCAGAAGGATGGCAAAAGAATAGACGGACCACATTTTCTAATGTGCTTTTGTCTCATTCTGTTTCAATGAACAAAGCAGTGAAGAACAAACATACCTCTCCCAAATATGTATGTTTGCAGTCGGGATGTTTTTGATGCAGTTCTATACAGTCTTTTTGTCCATCCACACAGAAGATAAAGAAGTGGCAGACAAATACAGACGAAAATGAGTAATAATGCCTGTTTTCTAAAATATTTGTGTGCCATTTTGATGAGGAAATCTTGCCAAGCTGGTGAGCTTAGATACAGATGATCTAGACATGGCCGGAATTACAAACTTGGCTTATGGTTAGAAATCGAACAGCAGCTTTAAATGTGAACTAGAGAACCTGTTTGGGCTTTCACCAAGTAAAGCCGTTGCTGACCTGGATATCCTGGGTAAGGAGAGTACAGAAGGAAAGTGGATTGGTCACATACGCCTATTTCCCGGTGTCATTACTTACACAAAGAATAGAATATAGGCGTTAAAAGAATGATAAAATTTTGAACGTCTAAATTCAAACAAATCCAAGTAATTATTGTAATTTAAGCCAATTTAAAGTAATAGTTCACTCGATACAGTCGTGACGATTTCTCATTTTAACTCTCATTTTAAACCTGTATGACTTCTAACGCAGAACACTTGACTCATAATGATTTAAAAAGACAGGGGGGCAAGTACGTTTTTTGGGGCTGAAGTATCACTTTTCTCAAAGATATTAGGTTTCCTAAACAGAGGTGCTCAAGTTTATACTTCAAGGGGAAAAGGAGCTATTTGCATATATTTACATGTATTCCACAGGGGGAAATGGATTTACACAAATCTGTCTCCTCATAAGTTTACGCATCATGTTTTTGTTTTAAATATAATTTGAATGAATCAAAGAAGGCTGTAACAGTGTGGGAGGATGATAAAGACTTAAAGGGACAGTTTATCCCAAAACAGAAATTCTATCATGAACAAGTCTCTAGTCTTTTGTAAGCGGGGGCTTCCTAAGAAGATGAAATCATCCAGAGGGCTATTTGTTGGATATTATAAAAACTTCAATAATCTTTGTTAACCTTACACATGTTCATAAATGAAATTACCAACTTAAAAGGCACAAATCATATTTTAATAAAAAGGAATGATTTCGGTTAGACTGGTCACATTATTCCACAAGTACTACGCTTTTATCAAGTTGAATTTGCGTATGAAGAATTATTACTACTTTATAATGTTCATGTACAGATCTAATTGTTGAGCCCTGTGCTTGGCAGGCACTTTAAAAAGATAATGCGGGCTACCAGGTGCCCGTGGGCACGTCGTTGGCAAACTCTGGTCTAATTGTTCTGTAAGATTATTTGTTTGGTTGAAGATATTTGATGAATGCTTTTTTGATCATATCAGGAAAACTTACCCAGGTGACCCAGAACATTCTGCTGCCATACATTCATAAACATCTGATTTTGGGTATTTAACATAGAAAAGAACCGTTTTCCTATGAAGTCAATGAGCTCTTGATTTCTTGTCTCTCTTCCTCTCTCTCTCGTGATGTCTCTCTCTCTCTCGTGATGTCTCTCTCCCTCTCGTGATGTCTCTCTCTCTCTCTCTCGTGATGTCTCTCTCTCTTTCTTGTCTCTCTCTCCTTCTTGTCTCTCTCTCTCTCTCCCTCTCTCTCTCTCCCTCTCTCTCTCTCTGTCTCTCTCTCTCTCTCTCTCTCTGTCTCTCTCTCTCTGTCTCTCTCTCTCTGTCTCTGTCTCTCTGTCTCTCTCTCTCTGTCTGTCTCTGTCTCTCTGTCTCTGTCTCTCTCTGTCTCTCTCTCTCGGTCTCTCTCTCTCTGTCTCTCTCTCTCTGTCTCTGTCTCTCTCTCTCTCTCTCTCTCTCTCTCTCTGTCTCTCTCTCTCTGTCTCTCTCTCTCTGTCTCTCTCTCTCTGTCTCTCTCTCTCTGTCTCTGTCTCTCTCTCTCTGTCTCTCTCTCTCTCTCTCTCTCTCTCTCTCTCTCTCTCCCTCTCCGTCTCTCTCTCTCTCTCTCTCTACAGTTTTGACCCCACTGACTCAAGTTTGACCTTTAAAAAAACATGGACGACCGAACGGACCTGTTGCATTACAACTGAATAAGTCTTTAAATGAGTTTTTCCCGTTAGGAAATAAACCTCGAGAATAAAATGTAAACACAAAACTTTGTGAGTGGTTTACTCACCGACCCCATCTTCTGATTTCAGCACCATGATCACAACACAAATAATGTCTCGATCCCTCGAGTCGGGTCGGTTAAATCTTCTTAAATCTTTAATTGTAATCTTTAGTGTTTTGAATCTCTTTATTTCGTGTTATATCATTAACTCTTCTAATCGCGATAGCAACGGAGACCGGATGTCACCCTGAGAACCTCATGCTCAGCAGACAGGGCGGGGCTTCATGATGACGCAGTGCACACGTCAGCACTTTACAAGTTGTGAATATTTTAAGAAAATAATTTTAGTACATTATGACTATGACTCATCCTAAAGGAATGCTTGTTTTGATAAAAACTTAATTCTTTTCATATTCATAAATGTAATTTAAATACCAAACTATTTGTTATTTGTTTATTAACTATTCAATTATGTAATGATTTTAATTTATATAATGTATTAAATGTTCAGGTGCTCAAATTTTTATGTTTTTGATTCATATTTTTTTATTTTATTTTTTTTCATGTTTTCTTAACACAGTCAATTAAGTTGACCATGTATATATTTGTTTTTATTATTTTTAAAAAGAATCTGTCAACTCATTTTAAAAATATTTTCTTAAAGAAATTAAACAATATGGTCTTAATAATAACAACAGAAAATCAGCAAGTGTAGTCGGTTCTCTATGCATTTCCTGACACACATAAGTCAAAGGAAACAATCATTTACTGTTTAAGATGGTGAATGATTCTTATACATCTGTAGGATGTTAAATGAAGCCCCGCAGCCATTCTTACAAGAACACTCTTGTTTTTGTTCCAGTTCTCAGTAGGATGTTGCTCAGATCTAAACCATGACCAATGGATGATTATCCTCAGGATGGGTTAACAGACCACTATGTGAACAAGTTCTTTGTTCGGAAGTTTACTGACCCTTTGAACAAAAGTAAAAAGTTGAAACCGACAGAACGTGCCAGCGGTTGTGTGTCGGTGGAAGTACCTGGGCCTGTGTTTTTTTAACTGTGGAAACAGCGCTGCCATTTCTCACGAACAACTATTTGGGTATCGAGACTGAAAAACCCGATGCAACAATAGCTTTAGATGAAAAAACCAAACATTGTGTTTGTGTGTTACCTCTGGAAAGAGGTTGTGGACTGCAAAACACCAGATGTTCTCGGACGACTGCACAACATGGTATTTACCAGTAAAATAAACGGCATGTGGAGCCCAAAAATGTCTTATTACAGACTGAAAACTGCACTTACAAAAAAACTGGATCGTCCAATAAAACATTGGAAATAAAATGTGTTATTTTGTGTTGAGACTCTAGTCTTCGTCTAAACAAGACAAAACAGACAACAATGATCATTATTTCCATGTTTTCTCTAGTGTTGTCTCATGATAGAGAAAAAAAATACCTATGATATTCTTAATACATCAGAAAAAAGCTCTCATTGAAGCTGACTGGCTATCCACTAATGTCTTAAATTAAAAACCTTTCATTAACCTTTCTTGTCTATAAAAACTGGAACGTCCAATAAAACGTTGGAAATACAATGTGTTATTGTGTGTTGTTGTTGCTCTTTTCTTTATCTAAACAAGGCAAAACAGACAACAATGATCATTATTTCAAATTTTCCTCTATTGATGTCTCATCATGATAGAGAAAAAAAAAAAATCGCTAAAATATTCTTAATACAACAGAAAATGTCTCTCATTCAAGCAGACCGGCAATGCACTAATGTCTGAAATTATAGACCCTTACATTAAACTTCCTTGTCTGATTTTTGAGATGAAAAGAAACCATTTTTATAAACATCTAGTTTATCATGATTTATTCCCAAGCGAGCACTTGAGAAAAATTCTCGCATTCTTAACAGTACCAAAAGCTGATAATCACACTCTCCTGTGTTTGCTATCACATACAAAGCTCAACATGAATTAGAAGTTGAAAATTTGACATTTCAAGATGCATGGTGACATCTTGTAATATTTTCGCTATTGTCATGACAACAGGGCAAATGAAATGTTTAATTTTGGCCAAAAATAATTTGGGCGTGTGGGTAGATTCGATGATACCATGATCTTGCTCAAAAACGTTCACAAAGGTCATAAAATCCTTTGAATAAAACAGGACTATAACAGAAACAAAATACCCACAGGCATATTGAATAGAAGTCAAAGAGAGTGTTTACTGTATGAATAAAAAATCTTTGTTTCCATGGCACCAACCACATGTTATTTAAAGAAGATATCCTATATTTTTGTTCTTCCTAATAAACGTCAGTTTTGAAGCCAATTTGCACCAGGGTTCACAATTACTTGATTGTTCTCTCTCTAAATAACCAACAAACCTATAACATTTATGTCAAATCGCAGGGTCTAAAAAGCAAAAAGTTACCTTTACTCTTGTGATGACACAATACAATTTTAATATAACTTACAAATATATAATAATAACAAAACAAATAATGTGCTTTTAAAAATGTTTATGTATTTTCTTATTTTAATACATACTGTTATAATGTTATTAATACAATTATAATACTTGGTTCAAATTTTACATATTAATATTATACTTAATCACTTCAAGAACTCTACAAGAACTCTGAAAAGAAAATAAAGATGTTGAAATATTAATACACTGATTCCCTTCTGCTTTCTGGTTGCCTTGATATGCACCTTGAGAAACTGTGAGATCAGAGTTCTCAAAGACAAATCACATCCTTTACATATTTTCAGTTTATACAACAAACACTGATGTAATGCAGGCAGTGTATAAATAAAGAAATAAAAAGGTTTTTTCATAACTTACTGTATGCACGTTACATCAAGACATAATGGCTCATGCTAAACGAGTAAAACTTTAATACGAAGGTTAAGAAAGAAGTGATACACCTAAGATTGGCTTCATCAACACTGTATAATGTAAAAAACAGGCCTTGTTGTAGTGTATGATATCAGTTTTGACATATTTAATCCACCAGGAGGTGCTATGTTCTTATTTATTTATGCATATCATACTAAATAAGCACTTTGTCAACATTACTACAGCATGCAAAAGTAAGAATAAGTATATTACTTTAATGTAAATGAACAAACTGATGTAGAACTAAAAAAAAAACATACAGAAGAAGTAGGAGTAATAGACCAACTATTAGATTATGTGAAAACCTAAAACTGCCACCATATTATAAAATAATATCTATATTACCAAATGATTGCATAATCAAATCATAACCAGGAGAACATTGACAAAGGGATTGCAGCACATTCAGTTCAGACCACACGTAGACGTGAATACGTTTTCAGAAATGAATCACTTATTGACATTGTTTGAGATTTATGATTCAAAATGTGATGATTATATGGATGCATAAACAGATGGATTTTAACCGTTCATCGAAAGTGATTGCCAATGTGTAGTTTTAGGTCCACCAGTGTTTGTTTTGGTGATTTCGAATGGCAAGATTGACTACCAGAAATCATAGCCCCTGCCTTTAAGGGCCATTACTGATTCCATTGTGATAGGGTGTACCTAGTAAATTATGGTGTTTCTTATTTCAAACCTCTATGACTTTTTTTCTTCCACAGTACAAAAAAGAAGATATCTTGAAGATGTAAAACGAACAACAGTGGCACCTTTTCATTTCTGAACAACTTTACAATGATTTCGGTCAGCAACATTCTTCAAAATATCTTCTTTTGTGTTCTGCGAAAGAAACTCGTACAGGTCTGAAACGACAGAGTGAGTAAATAATGACATTTTCATTTGTGGTGTACTATCACTTTAAGAACATTTTATAACAGATCCGAAATCTTTGATAAAAATTTAATGGATGCTGTGAAGCAAAGCCAATCCAGATGCAGCCTATGACGCAATACTTCGCCGGTCTACTATTGACCAAACAAACAGATAGATATTTGAAGCCTGATGATCACATCACATGAACCGTTTAATCCCACCGCATACACATGTGAGAAAACTAAACCTTTACAAACAAAAATATTTGATGTTTCATCTCTGTACACCGAGCATATTAATGTGGAATGTTATCTTTACATTAAAGTGTGTGTGTTATCTATACTTTGATGTAGAATCCAATCCGCATGCTCTGAAACGTGATGAAATCACATCAGATTTACTGAAGGATGCAGACACAAATACACAATCAAGACTCTAGTTTGCCCATTTTGTATTCGGACTGTGCAGACCCCAGTGAGCCAGTTCGAGCACACAGGGTCGTTTGTTTAAAGAAAATCAGATGTGAGACAGCCTGAATACATTTAAATACCATTTCCACCTTGCACCCTTTCATAATGACCACCCCGACTAACTTCATAGTTGCTTCAGTCCAGAAATGATCCCAATATTGTCAATGGATTACACTACAACACACAATGTCAGGGAATGTTAGCTGTGTCAATGACAGTTAATCTAAAGACGTTAACAGCTTTCTTTAAGAGCTAACAAACAATCCGGCGGAGGCTTAGTTCACCTGAAATGACAGTTTGGTCATTATTTACTTGCCCTCTGGTCAAACCTTTGTTTTGTTTCTTCTGCAAAACCCAAAAGAAGATATTCTGAAGAATGTTGAATACCAAAAAACCATTTGACTCTATTGAATGGAGACAAAACCAAGTCACTTCAAAATATCTTCTTTTAGATTTGTAACATAATTCAAGACATGATCATCAGAGATGAGACAAAAGAACAAATAATACACAAAATAATGAGATGATAGAAAAATCCAGCCGAGGGATTTTTTTTAAATATCTGACCGCTGAATATTGAGACCAATCCGAATCAAGTATTTCAGGGAGCCGTATAATAATTTATGCTATTTCTTTTAACAATACAAGAGTAATAATGAAACACAGTGTAAATCAGTTAGGATGTGTCCTGTCTCAACTGGTTTTTATATTAGAAAGCACCAGGGTCCAGCAAACAATTTTAACTGTTATCTTTTTATAGCTTTATTCCAATAAATTATTTAACTCCTACAAGGAGGAGGGTGAGGGGTCAGAAAATCAGATCTGGTGTGCTACGGCGGGGACCACAACAGAGGGACCATTACTAATTCTAGGGTTGTAGAAATAAAGGTCACTCCACATCCAGTGCAGCGGTCACATCCCACTTGCAAACCTCTGAGTGCCTACTACTTAAAACACGTTGATGTTTGAGTATGCCGCAAACTAAGAGTGAACATTAAGATGGTACCCAGTCGTAACCATTGTCCCCTTACATTCCATCACACGTTTATATTAAATTGAAATCCATATAAATGAAATTCGAGGTTCCCTGCACTCTACTATACGTTGTGGTCGAAATCGTTACTGTCCTGTGTTGTTTATGAACTATGCAATGCAAGCAGAGCAACTATGTATTTTAGGAAATGTATTTATTGTGTTGAATCTACCTCCGTTTACCAGGAATGCACAGTGCTATACTCATTATCACACCACACCTGTTCCAAAGCTATGAGAGAGACAGGTGAGGTGGTAAGGAGGTCAAGAAAAAATGAATAAAAATGTCTAATTATGCATGTAAAAACAGTACCAAATACAAAAGACTATGGAGAAAATGTGATTTCTTGTGAAAAAAAAAAAACTATGCACTATATGTTAACATATATTATCCATATAATGTCCACTGCTATATTTACAAATTATATTTTATATACCTATATTTAAAAAATAAAATATTATATACATTATGATTATTGAATACATTAACTTGAGTTAGTTAATAGATCAATTATTGGAAAATAAATAATTAACAAATTGAAACATTAGTTACATTAAGGATAAAACAAGGATTAAATATGATATGAATAATAAAATACTTTAATCAATAATATATAAATATATTGTCTTAACATGATTATTTTCTTCCCATAATTGTTTGAAGCCAAAATTGAAACTGAAAATCCATTACCATTAATTGCACAGCCTTAACTGAAATATCACATTTTAAGAAAATGAAACTATAACGGTTTGTCATGTGAGGTCTTCATAAACCTCTGAAAATATATTTTTATTATACAAGTATGCTATAAAGCCTTTCTGTCAGTATATGATCCAAATTGTTACACATTGAGCCTTTATTCACTTTAGTTCTGACTCATTATACCTAACAATGTTTAAAAACTTCAAAATAGTTTCTTAAATAACCTCAACCTCAATATAACAGCACAGAGCATTAAGCAGACAACCATTAATAACATGTGTATGACAGAACTATCCAATAATGTCTTGTTGAGACGCTCCGTTTCATCACAAGAACTTAATTGGCTGTTCTGTTTTCAACACGGAATTAAAAGTCGAACTGAACAGCTGCACGATTAAATGAGAAACCTGTTGAAATAGCCCTCCCCAAAGATGACAGCTGAAATATTCTAATGTTCAGTGTGTCGTGGAGAAAGATAAAGCCCAAAACATCTCCATGGATAGATTTTATGAAAGATAAAATGTTGAGTAAATGATGCTGAACTAATAGATGTATGGTGAGGATGCCAAGGGCAGGAAAACAAATACATTTGCTGCGTTTATGTCCTGATGTTTTTTTAAGGTTCTCTTCTTTTTGAGAACTGCAATGTCTAGCCATTCCGCTTTATACGATTCTTTGTTTATATGTGATAACATAATAGAAATCAGAAAAAGTCATCACTTAAAGAAAGTCCAGAAACACGGAACCGACCATTGGGGGATGTCCATAGCTTAGGGTCTCCAAATAGGGGGTCTTTCATATTATTTGGGACACGCTGACCCTTGGCCTACCTAAGAACACATTTGAGCACCCAAGGGGACGTTTAACATTCTGATAGGACAGTTACTTTACAGATAAATTCATATTGATGGACGAAATGTGAAGGTTAAATGAACAGTAACCTTCAATAACCGACGGTAAATAAGAACTGAGATTTTAAATTAGAAAGAAATCAGCACCGGGCGATACCATGGCAACAAATCCCTCTTCACTTCACTTGGGAATCTGATGAGACAGCAGTACTGTTAGGAGCAATATAACTGAGAACATCTCCCACATTTAATACAGAAATCATTTTGCATTGTTAATGTCAAAGTTAAACTTGCTCTATAAATGTGTGGAGAGAGACTTCCACGGAACCCCCGCTTTTCAGTTCTAATGTGAGTCACACACATGTTGAGATGTTTGCAGCTTGTTAAATAAACGCTGTATCTGAAGAAAGGGCCGGGCAGTGCCACAGTAGGGGTTCCGGATTTTGGGGCACAAAGGAGAGAAGGTTCAAATAATGGTGAGACTCGCAATAAAAGCTTAAGTTCACCTAAAAATGTAAGGGTTTCTTTCACTCAAAAGCACTATAAACTCCAACATGATTCATATTCTATATATGAAACCTTAAAATTACTCTCATCCCTTATGGAGGTCAACAATGATAAGATGACAGGGTGAGAGCGATACTGCAACTTTCGAGAAACCGACCTCAATAGGAATTTACGAACAACTGGTAAAAATATCAGAATGAGGAAACAAGAAGAAGAACATGCAAATAAGTTCTGTTTTCCTTTTCAGAACAGACGGTGACTCCATCAAAAAAACTGGTGAGCCACAGCAGTGGCATCCCAGGAGATCCAGGAGTGGGCAGCGTGGATCACTTCCCACCAACACAATATGGACTCGTAGTCCAAAGATGACTCACTTTACCAGTGAAGTTCACATTTCTGTCCAATGTTCACCATCACTTTTGTTTATATTCTCACCTTCTCCATGTTAGGTTGTAACCATCAAATGTTTTGGTGTGACTTCACTTTGCACACCCAAAAATTTTCAGATGGTGGTATTAGCATAGGCTGCTGGTTTTTGACATATAGGTGCACATAATGGCAGGAATTCTGGAAGACATTGGGTTAGGTAGTGGTAAAACAAGATGTAAATACAATTAGATTAAATAGCACCAAAGTATTTTATTAAACTTGGAATTCTGCATTTTTTTCATACCAGTGGGTATTTTGTGTTTCATTCACACTGTGCAACTGCTGTGCTCTTATTATGGAAAAACTAAGACTTTAAGAACAGAAACTATGTGGACGTGCTGAATGAATTCAAGCTATACACAAATATTAACCATATACAATATTTAGATATTATATTTATATATACTTATGTTATTTATCTTAGTATTAAAATGTTGCTATGTTTATATTATACGTATATATAATTTTAAAATAATTACACATAAATATTACAAATGTGATTTTCATGTAAACTAACTACTTATTTATATATATACTTAAGCAATTAAAAAATAAATAAAAATAATAGTTCCATATTTTTGCTTTTCGTCATCAATTGTCTCATTTATCATAAAAATAGTTCAAATAACTTTATACATGTTTCAGTAATATTAATCGAATTGATTAAAAATCTAAAAGTTGATTTTTTAAATTTCCAAATATTAATTAAGGTTTTTTTAATGAAAATATGTATTCAAGAAACATTTTTTTTTAATATACACCTAATATTTTTTGTGAATTCTTATATAAATATTTTATATAATCAGATTTACTTTTTTACCCTACACATCCACAAAATCTAAGTTAATAAATAAAAGAATAAAGCTTTAAAATTTACACTTTTGTGTTAATTGTATCCTTAGTAGTATTATAAAAAACTTTAAGGCAAGTTTTAAAAATATTGTTATTAAGATATTCTTGGAATAAGCCCTCGAAAGAAAGAATATAGACATGCCTCACAAACCTTAGAGCAAAAGAAAAGCAAATAATAAAAAAGAGCTTTAGAGACTTAAAATGATGCAAGGACATCTCTAACAACAATCTCCGATGTCTGGTTACCTGAATACTAATTCATGCCAACTTTGTGCTACGTGTGCGCATATAAAAGATTTCAGGGTATAAAACAGGCCGGTCAAAACTTCGATTGAATGCTGCAGGTTATGGTTTATTCAGAGAGCAAAAAATAAGCTTATACATAAACACAGTAGTGGACTACATGAATATAAAATGCAGGCTTTTATGACTACTTTATGATAATTCTGGTCATTGCTGAGTCACGCTGATCTCAGACACATACGTTACACCAGTACGGGAATTTAAAGGCTTCGATATCACACAGATGTGAAATGTGTCAGAAGTGTTGTCAAATGTGTTACTAGATTGAGAATGTGCTTTCACATTCTTCATTCTTTAAGATAGTTGTTGAACAGCCATAAAACGGAATGGCATGTACTCTACAGTTTGTGTGTTTGTACAACAGCGAATCAATCTCCTTTTCAAGATTTGTAACGAGCAGCTCACAGAGGAAGGAATATGAAGGTGATGCTTATGGAAAAACTCAATGTAGAGACAGGTTTAATTGCATACTGACTCACCGTGATAAGCATTTCTAATCACTGAACCCAGAACCCAGTGTATGAATCACATTTTGTGAATATACAGTATGTGTTCACATTAATACACTCATTCTATTCTCTAATGCTCAAATTCAATCCATCTTTTTATTTGTCACAGACACGGCACAAGCTGTCTTTCAACCCTCACATTCCCATATTGACACCTTCTGACCCATTTCATTATTCTCTCTCACCAATATAAATTCAGACTTAGGCAAACTTCTTTTTTTGTAAAGTGTGATGTATCTGCGTCTCATACAGACATCCACGAACAGACCCAACATCACATACAGTGAACAGAAATGTAAGATTAAGATTTCTATATTGCGTAAATAAGAAAATAAAATATGCATGTTTACGTACAATATCCTGTATAGTAAAGGGGGATCTGAATACACACTAAAACAAAATACACAAATTAAGCAGTCCTACCATGAGAGACACTTGAATGATGTAAATATCAGCCAACATGCACATTATGAGGCAATGATGAATAAGGAAAAGGCTGCATATCCATCTCTATTCTGTTCCATGTCATCTGAATATCACCCTAAAAAACGCCTGCTGTTAATATAAATAAAACATTTATGAAAATAAAGAAAATGATTGGAAATGCAAAGGGATGCGTTAGATTTCCTATTTATCAGTTTAGCTAAATGTGACCCGGTAAGGATCCATGAGAAATGACTTCCTAAAATAGAGTCACATTATGCTCATCCTATGAAAAAATTTAGTTACAATGGACTTTCTAAATTCGTATAAATTTTTCACCAAAAGTTATTTACAATTCACTTATAATTAAAAGTTTTTGGACAGGTTGACGATACATGTATAAAACAAAACATCAGCTGCAATAAAAGAAGGATAATTATTAATAATTATTTAATCAAATAATTTCTCAAAAGAACATCACGTCTATTTTTATTTCTTCTTTATGACTTCTATTGAATAGACACCAGATCAAGTGATCGGGTGCCGGTTACCAACATTCTTCAAAATATCTTCTTGTTTGTTCTGCATGAAATGACAACAGGGATGACAGAATTTTCGGAATTGTATCAAAAGTGTCCCAGTGGTTCAGACCAGTTTTTCTTCTCCATTTGGTTTATCGCTCTCTCTTGCCTTTCAAATCATTCAAATTTTCTTCCTCTAGTTCTCACCAACTGATTTACAAAGCAACTCTTAACACATATTTCAAACAGACCATCAGTGAGCTAAAACATACATAAACACAAGGAAGTGCTACAGTAAACATATAAAAGCATACATTAGCAATCAAAGACTTAATAAACCAGATTAAAAAAGCACAGGTGGATCTCTGTGAGGATGAACACTTTGTATCACATGTAAGGCAGGGGCATCAGGGCTTCTGGAAACCCTTTCTGAAAATCCCAAACAGATCATAACAATAAATGTGATTTTATTTATGGGTTGACTGAAGACATACTGCACATGAAATGTATTGTAGTTCTTATGATAACCTTTCCGACAAAAGCATCGCAGATGACTCAGAATCACTGGCAGATCTTGGTATTTAAAATATAAACAATGACGGCAACGTGCCCCCCACACACCACCCCACAGTTCACTTCTTATCACTCATCCGCTACAATCTCTGGGGATTGTGCCCGCTCTCTCTGCCCACCCCGCTCCTAGTGGGCAATGGCTCTCTTGTTAGCACTATACTTCACCCCCTGTTACCGTCTATCAATCCGTCAATGAAAGTGTCACCTGCTACTAGCTAAGACTGGCGCCAGATGGAATGGGACAGAGGTAATGTTATTATCATAGAGTGCCTGTCAAGTTAAAGTTCACCCGAAAATAAAATATCGTCCACTTACTCTCTTATCATTTTAATCCAGTATGACTTTTGTTCTTCTGCAAAATGCAAAAGAAGATATTTTTGAATAATGGTAATAAACTTAAATGGGTGGTACGGTTGCTCAGTTACCAACTTTTCTCAAAATATCTTATTATGTACCATAAGAGAAAGTTTTACATGTTTAAAATGACAAGAGCGTAAATGTAGATGAGTAAATGAGGACAATTTTCCATTTTCATTGCTTTAACCAAACTGATCCAATAAAATGTTAAATAAAACAATAAACATTCATTTGACCATACATTTAATTTCACTTCCCAGGAAATCATATCAACAGCACCAGGGAGTCGTTTAAAGTTTTATCAATTTATTAATTATTTACTGTAGACTTCTAAATATTTCATCTTAATTAGATTTTATTTTCAACATTTGTTTATAAATCAACTAAGATATTAAATAATAGAATTTAGAATCAAAAATCCAAACAGGTCGCTAATCTTGGAGATGAATTAGTAAATTTATATATATAATTTACTAATTAATCTCTAAGATTAGTGACTTGTTTGGATTATTGATCGTTAATTATTATTTAATATTGTAGTTGATTTATAAAGATGGTTCATACAAATTAAGTTGATTTATTTGTGAAATTTATTTTAATTTATTCCCTTTCAACTAAACTTTAATAAATTAATTTATAACCAAACTGAAATGGATCAAAATTGAATTCTAGTTTGGCTAAGACTAATGTGTAGCACTTTTGTCTTGTTCATATCGCTAGATTTCCAAACTTATCAGACCGCCGTAGTTTTGACACAGCACAATGGATCAGTGACAGGTGGTAACACACCAGAACATTACAACAGGAAGAATCCCGACAACTCCCTAAGACTCATAAACTACAGCTGTGTCCGAAACCACTCCCTTTCCACTATATATCGGGTCTCAGCCATTTTGTGGTGCTGTGAAGAGCTCATGACTTTATTCCATACATTCGTTCCCTACTTTTTACCCACAATACATTCTGATTTGAGTGTTCGACCGATGTAGCGGTATTTCCCACAATCCAACGCGAGGCCGCAATTGATGCTGGACATTTAAAATAAGAAATGTTCATACAACGTCATTAGTAACGGAATTAATTTATTTATCATTAATATTATTTTTAATGAGCTTTTTTAAATTATGTTAATATACCATGCTAAACTTAGATTTTATGGACAAATGAATGTGATAATTGTTTTCGTTCTCTCTTAAAATAAAAAATAAACATGACAAGTTTCGATATCAAATAATAGAACCAACGTGATAAAGAACAGTGCTATTCATAAAGTAAATGAAGGCAATATTACAGTCGGGTGTGCGTATGTTAATGTTGAAATTCTACGTGGACTTTGGTTCACGCTATTTACGTCAGCGTCAGAATTCGCTCACTTGTTTTCGTTCGCTCCTTTCTGATATATACGACTTAACTGCCATATACTATATAGGACTGAGAGAACAAGCGAGCGGTTTTAGACACGGCTTATGTTTCACAATCGAATCCATTCTAAAAGTGGCATCAAATCACACAAGTTCTAGCCCAAGACTGGAAAAGTTACCCGGCAAGTAGTTCACGAATCCAAATGAAATGTGTGCTGATTTAAAGTAAAAGAGGAAAAAGAAAAAATAGAATTAACAAAGAAATGATTGCGGGGACTTGGCTTGTACGTTCTTTAAAGAGAGTTTAAGGGTAAAATAATAATTTTGAAATGTGCTCCTGCTAAAGCAAAAGTTTCTGCTTTGTTTATTAGGTTTAATGTTATTGTAAATCATATGCATTTTGACATAACTGTTATTAAAGAAATTTTTTACTCCTCCCTGAGATTCCTCTTGCAGTATCCTGTTCTCTCATTGGCTGTAGGTCATCACTGGCATTTGTTTCTGTAAAAACTCATTTTACACCAATGGATTTTTAATCGCCCAAATGTTCAGACGACGATTTGTCCTCCTATTCAGACATTTGTGTGCAAGTTTGCGAAACCCACGGCATGTGAAAAATCTGCTTATATCGTGCATTGTGAACTTGGCATTACATGCAAAGCCTCACAAGTCAATTTTGTTTAGCAATGTCCTTGCCCATATAAAAGAGGCGTGAAATAAATTGTCAATGGGAAACAGGTTGATGTCTCAAGGCTGGAGATAAAGAGATCTGAGTGGTGATTTAAGTACCATTGTGTCCACAATTTTGCATCAACAAAACAAGTGATTTCTCTTAAATGCGACAAAGCATGACCACTTTCGACAGCTTCCCTCCGTCAAACACTTCCATAGTACAGGGACACTATTTATCACCACGGCAACGACACTAGAAAGATATCACATCAATCGCACAGAGTGAGTTACAACAAGACAGGTTCATGTTATAAAAGCAAAACTAAACCAGATGATAGGGCACATCTCTGAAACATCTCGGACGATTCGACATTTGAGATGGACAGATGTCAGCATAAATTGAGAGACTCACCTGCTGGTGCAGCCGGGCAGACCGAAGGACACATGAACGCCTGAAAGCTGGAGGCACACAGTTCACTCACCGTCCCCATCGCTCACCTGAACCAAGAGTTCAAAACCTGTCCCTGTTTCACTTCAAGCAAAAAAGAAGTGGCTGTGGGTGAACACAGAGAAATCACAAAAACCTGCTTCCCTTTTTGTCCGAAAAGGAGAACTTGTTGAAAAGCTTGTGACCATACGTTTCTAACACTCATTCGTTTTTTGTCCGAGAGGAGTAAAGACGGAGAGAGACCCACAGGTCCACCGGAGCTCCTTGCTGATCTCTTCTCTCCGATGTGCGCTGGACTCGCAAGCTCCCTCTCTCCCTCTCCACTGACTTGTACTGTTCTCTCCCCCCTCTAGACCTGTCATTTAACTGTCAACCGTGTTACTTCTTCACTCACACTTCTATTCCAAGTCACTCCGTGGAAACAGCTTTGGTAGAACACGTTATACAAATATATAAGGACAGGCTCATTAACACCTCCCAGAACACCTCCCCACACACTCCCACAAACAGGACGAAGGGCAGTTTAGTCAGAGCTCAGCAATCCTAAGCATCTATGCCATGTGTGCTTTTGAAGGACGTGCATATGTTTCCTCACCCACAATCACAAGATAATCCAGCCCACACTATAAATGTACAACATTATACATGAGATGCTATAAAATCCACAAAGTATTTCAATTTACATTGACGGATATAATGTAGTACAAAATTAAAATATATTCATCCTTTTGTTGAAGTCAATGGCAGTCAATAATGTTCAGCTATTCTTCGAAATATCTTCTTTTGTGTTATGCAGAAGAAAGAAAATCATGCTGTCTTGCTCCTCAAAGATGCATGCATTTTTGCGCAATACTGCTAAAGGACTGCTGAATATTGCTGCTTTGTTCCTTGTCATGTGTCGAGAAACGGGAAGAGAACATTACCCTCAAATAACAGTGTAAGGCTGTCATAAACATGGGTTTTATTAGCCTGTAAGCTACCATGATCCTTTGATGGATGTCAATGCCTCCTAAGGTTCTTTGCAGTACTTTTGGAAAAAAAATCTCTTTAAAGTGACAGTTCATGTCGTCATTTACTTACACAGTTCCAATCGTTATGGCTTCCAACCTTCTGCAGATCACGAATGAAGATATTTTGAAGAATGTTGGTCAGGCACCCGTTCACTTGCATTGATTTTGTGTCCACACAAAATAAGTGAATGGGTGCCAGTGCTGCCCAACATTCTACACAATATCTTCATTTCTGTTCTGCAGAAGATAATCATAATGGTTTTAAATGACAAGAGGATGTGTAAATGATGACACAATTTTCGTTTTTGGAGAACATCCCCAAAATACAGTGTCAGAGGGGAGATGCTGTTGGAAAGTTCACCCAGTAGTTTCCAGAGAACATTCAAAGGTTCCTCATTTAGTTGTGGATGACACCATTTCTCTGCTTCTACTCCACCCATGAATTTATCTCTATTCAAAACACAAGAGAACATCACTAACAGTCACTTAATAGTGCTATTACTTATTGGCTGATTTTTACCATATCAGTATTAACAAGAAAGAATCAAACTTGTCATATGATTTTCAGTTGTTTGTGGGTTTGTTGGGTTTATTGTAACCAAAATTAATAGAAAGCAGGTGCAACATGCCACCAGTTGAGCTACAGGAACAGAAGCTGGGTTTGCTTTTCACCAAATAACTGTGGTTCAATTTGGCTGTTCCACATCTTCCAACTCCTAAAAGTATAGTTGACCCAAAAAAAAAATGCAAGAAATGTCAGAAGGATCCAATGTCGTTTGGATACAAACATTATTGAATTGATATTATTTAGTGTTCTCAAGAAGGAAAACGCCATATATGTTTAAAATGACACGGAGTGAGTAAGTGGTGAAATAATTTCACGATCACTTTAAGTAACATTCAAACCCTTCCATCATAGTCAATATAACTGTGACAAATTTACATGAAACAATAACATTTTGCACAAGCTGTCATTAAAGCAAGTCACAGTACCCTTATCGCAGGGACAAGGACTCATTTATGCAATTATGATTATTATGCATATTCTCAAAATCAAATATTCATTGGTGCATTGTGAGCCCTTCTCTACCATCACTTCTAAATGAGTGTATTAAGACAGGCTGTAATTTGGGAAAAAACAGTGTGAGGTGTAATGAAGTTGGTCGGCAGGACTTTTTAAGACACAGCCCGATCCTTGGTTTGCCCAAAGACCAGGACGTAGTGACATATGAACACGTTTCTATGCCAACAGTGTGAAAGTCTGCAGATGTGTCAAAACCATATAACAACACAGGATCCATCATGTTTACACCCTCAAAACTGACCCAGAGAAAACCGAAGGCGGTTATAGATCACCAGCATAAATATTCAATTTTACGATCGAAAACAGTCACGATTCACATTCAACAGAAGGAAAGCACATAACAACCCACTGTCAGCTGTCAACTATGATATTTACTTCTGTCTCTTCTTGTGTACTTTTAAATAATGCATGGATGGCAGAGAAACAGAGAGAGGTCATGCAGTGTCAGGACTCTGGATAGAACGTATGTGTCTACTCTGCACCACTCAAGAGCCAGAGGCTGGCATCAGCAGACATCATTCAGTTCTTTTGTTTATGGCACATGAAACTGCAAAACTGAAACATTGAGATTCCGTTGAAAAACTGTAATGTCAGATGTTTGGGCTTCCCCTCAATTTCAATAACATTTCTACTTTACAACACTTATTCTGACCACATGCTGCAATAAAATATTCCCAAGTGGAGTGTACTTGTTTTGAGAGACTACAGATGGTGTTTTCAAAAACAAAGACAGGATTCAATTATAATAAACACCCAAGATGGGCACTTAAAATTGTAAAAAGATCTAAATACACCATGAATGTACACCATACATTTTTTTTACATTTTATATTAAATTATCTTATGCTATAGGGTATTTACATTAGAAATTACATCATTAATGCATAAAATGCAATATAAATACAGTTTTTACACTAGTTTTCAACTTTACATTTTAAATGTTGGTTTATTTCAACCAAAGATAAGCTTCTTCCACAAAACTCAGCACACTGCGTCAAATACACAATTTTATGAAAGGGGAGACCGGGGATAGTTGTCACACTTTGTTATACACTTAAGATTCCTTATTCATTCTAAAGTAAATTTTTGTAGGATCATAGCTTTAAGCATTTGTTACAAATATCTATGAAAATTTGCATTATTGCTCAGGAAAAAGCATTTCATCACGTACACTAACGTTAATGACAACATTGCCGCCATGGCACGTCAAAGTGATATGGGTGGTCCATTTTCCATTGTTTTTCTTTCTAAAAATAGCAGATTAAAATATGGTACAGTAGAAGTAATTTATTCTTAGAGTGTCAAAGTAATGATACATTTAGTTTGGAGATGTACGTTTTATAAGTATTGAAATAAAACATCTTGTATCAGACAAAACATATAAATTATTCAACCAGAGTGCAATGACATTTTTAAAGTAAAAGCGTTCTCCCAAAATCAAAATTACATTACCCTCTTGACACTTCAAGCAAGTATGACTTTCTTTCTTCTGCAGAACACAAAAAGAAGATATTTTGAAGAAAAACCATTCACCTGGCACCCGTTCACATGCAATTGTATTTAAACGCACACTATTTTCTGCACATAAACATCTGTAATACACAAAACACCTAAAATTTATAATAAACGAGATTCAATCTCAAACCCAACAAAATATAAGGTGGGCAGGCAAAACTGTGAACCAGAAGCTCCTTTATTTCAATGGCTTGAATCCCAAATGCACAGCCTACGAACCATAAGCCCAAGCAACCCTCTTTCTTTTTCTGGCTCTCGGTTTGAGAGCTGTGCTCTTACGGTGCTGTGACGTTCTCCTCTTGAGCATGAGAGGTCCTTAGGACTTAAAAGCGCACTATGTGACCAACAGACCCCTATAAACCTAAAGCATCCTGACATAGAGTGGTCACTATGCCAACCATGAACAAAGACGAAAGACAGAGGGAAAACAATACCTTTCTGCCTATCCACAGTTCATATATTTATGAACAATATTTATACATTTTAATGTTTTGGGAATTCCTAGAAACTGAAAAAATATAAATTCTGTTTTAATTAACCACACCCTAACATTTAAAACATGTACAACTTTTTTCTAACACAAAACAGGATATTTTGAAGAATGTCGGTAACTGGCACCTTACTTGACATTCACAGCTGCTGTTCGGTAATCAGCTTTTTTCAAAATATCTCCTTTAGTGTTCTTCACAAGAAAGAACGGCATACAGAATCGAAATAACAAGTGCATGAATCAAAAAGAATGACCAAATTTTATTGATACTGTAAGCCATTGAAGGCTTAGACAAATCTGTCCTCAACCTTGGACACAGTTCTACTAGCATCAGGAAAGTTCTTTTTGGGGGAAGCAGATGCCATCTGATGGGCATTGTGTGTTACTGCAAAAAATTGTTGAAGAAAATAATTGATTTACATGTTTTGAAATTGGTAGCTTACCCAAAGCATATAAAAGTAGGATTTATCAGTGATAATGTGACAGACTGGACTAACACAGAGCATTACTTTGTCTTGTTACTGTAAACAGTCTCTCATCAGCAGGCCACATGCAAACCCAAAACTGCACCACCAGCAAGTTTTGACCGGGAGAAATGCATTGAAAACAAACCCTCCCTTTAGATTCTCATTCTCCTTTACTGGAGGTACAGATTGAGTGGGAGGAGTTTACTTTACTGAGTGACAGCTAGAAGAGGTAAAGCGAGGACAGACTCAAAGGTTTCCTGTGCAGCTTGGATGTGACAGTATGCCACGTGTGCAGCTGTTTCTGTGGTATTGAGAGACATATCCCAGTCCACGTATTGTCACTGTCTATTTACACAGTTAAGGATAAATTAATGTGTTTTGCAGGGACAGTGATTTTCAGGGAATGCATTTTGCAATTAAAATTGTTTTTTCTGTTTAATTGCATTTCTCTGTCATTCTTATGCACCAGTGTACAACCAGTCAGTAGTTTGGTGACTATTACACACTTGGGCATTCAAAAATAAATTATAATATAAATTAATTGGAATGGTGCCATGATCAAGGGAATCAACTTCAGTCGTGGTATCCCCGCTGCTACTGAGTAACGAACCAGCGATCATGGGATCATGAGTCCAACACTCGAACCACCAGGCCACAACTGCCCCCACCAGCGATATTCCCCTTCAACATCTTAGATCGCTTTTGAAAAGCTGCACAGAGATCCTTTAAGTAAGAGTGAATTTAACTGGGGGAGTCATGGTTCACTGTCGGTGTGCGTGTTCACTGTCGTTGTGCATGTGCGTGTGTGTGTGTGTGTTCACTCTTGGTGTGCGTGTTCACTGCTGTGTGTGTTCACTCTTGCTGAGTGTGTTAACTGCTGTGTGTGTTCACTCTTGGTGTGAGTGTGTTCACTGCTGTGTGTTTGTTCACTCTTGGTGAGTGTGTGTGTGTGTGTGTGTGTGTGTGTGTGTGTGTGTGTGTGTGTGTGTGTGTGTGTGTGTGTGTGTGTGTGTGTGTGTGTGTGTGTGTGTGTGTGTGTGTGTGTGTGTGTGTGTGTGTGTGTGTGTGTGTGTGTGTGTGTTCACTCTTGGTGTGCGTGTTCACTGCTGTGTGTTCACTCTTGGTGAGTGTGTTCACTCTTGATGTGAGTGTGTGTGTATGTGTTCACTTTTGCTGTGCGTGTTCAGTGCTGTGTGTGTTCACTCTTGTTAAGTGTGTTCACTTTTGATGTGAGTGTGTGTGTATGTGTTCACTTTTGGTGTGTGTGCACTTTGGATGGGTAAAATGCAGTGCACAAGTTTTTTTGTATGGGTCCCCATACTTGGCTGTGTGTCATCACTTAACATGGGTGGATTACATCAAGTTCCCTCCGCTTGTGAATTCACCTTCCGGTCATCTATCCGTTTCACAACCGGAGTTTAACCTTCAGCACTTTGGGAGTATTTCCAAAGGTTTTAAACAGGGGACACTTTACCTAGTTGCTGTTGAAATGTCACCCATGTACAGAAACAAACACCCACATTTCACCACCCTCCATGTGCTCTATTTGTGGTGTTTTTTCTACAGGATATCCTGTGACATCCTTTCTGCTACTCTGATACTCTGACAACAAAAAAAGCAAAAATATGTCACCAAAGAGACCACATAGACACTAAAGTCAGTTTAAAGCACCTTGTGTTCAAAACTATGAAAAACACAGCAACATTATGTCAATCTGCAGCAAAAAGTGCATGACATCTTCAAGGAAATATAAAGAGAAAAACACAGAGAACATTAACTGACAAACTCAACAAAAATAACAAGTGTGACTGGTAACAAATGATCAATAAAACACTTTCAAATAAATAAAGGTGTGGACATTATCCTAAATATCTACTTGGGAACTGATTAAATGCATTAAACCCTTTCACCCTGTACACGTGAATGCTTTATCCAAGCATTTTCTTCTTATAATTTCTTTATAAAAAGGTTTCAAACTCACCATGATCTTCTGCCTCCATCCTGCAGCTCTTAAAGTAATGTTCCTCCCCAGCCCAACATCAGTTACCCGTTTCCCTTTCTACCTCTGGGTCAGTTTCCGCCTTTAAACTCTACACACATGCACACACACACGCACGCGCGCGCGCGCACGCACGCATGCACACGCATGCACACACTCTCCATCCTGCAGAAACATCACACATGAAAATTAAATCACTGAGGTGACCTTTAATAAATATTTTCCCCTTAATTATTAATTCATAAAACTTTACTTTTATGTTATTCTTTACTGACAAATTCTGTCCAGCAGGAGTCCCTCCAACCTCATCTGAACCTGGCATGTGAGAGTCAACTGTTTGGCATCTTCTCCCTGCAATAATAATAATAATAATAATAATAATAATAATAATAATAATAATAATAATGATATCAATAATTATAATTGGAATAATAATAATTATAATAATGATGATGATGATGATGATGATGATAATAATGATAATAATAACAACAAACATTATATTAATAATAATAATAATAATAATAATAATAATAATAATAATAATAATAATAATTATTATTATTATTATTATTATTATAATGATAATAGTAATAATAATAATGATGATGATGTTGATGATGATGATGATGATGATGATAATAAAAATAATAATAATAATAATAATAATAATAATAATAATGATAATGATGATGATGATGATGATGATGATGATAATAAAAATAATAATAATAATAATAATAATAATGATGATGATGATGATGATGATGATGATGATAATAAAAATAATAATAATAATGATGATGATGATGATGATGATGATGATGATGATGATAATAATAACAACAAACATTATATTAATAATAACGATGATAATAATAATAATAATAATAATAATAATAATGATGATGATGATGATGATGATGATGATGATGATGATACTACTACTATAACTAATACTACTAATATTACTACTACTACTACTCCTAATACTACTACTACTACTACTACTACTAATAACAATAATAATAATAATAATAATAATAATAATTATTATTATTATTATTATTATTATTATAGTTTGTTTGCGTGCATTTGGATTCGAATTCTAAATTTGTGTTGTGTTCACCCACCAGAAACCACAAATACAAGAATTTTAGCTGCTCTCCTCCTATGTGGGTTGTTTTTCATGTCCGTAACTGTAAAATTGCTGTTTGTGGGGTAGTTTACATGAAGGGACACAGATGTGTTCAACATGAGTTATTTCTCCAGGTAGATGT
>CM065672.1:3982709-4047709 GCA_033220385.1 Triplophysa yarkandensis | reverse complement strand
GCAGACTTTTTATTTGCGAGTATAGTTCAATTATTGACACAGTATTGGAGTCTGTATTTCATTTGCAGACATATCTTACAATAGGCAACATATGAAATAGTTGTGTTTGGATACTTTGATTAGTGTGTAAGCATGAAGCTTTAGTAAGGGGTTTTGCCTGAAACGAGAAAAAACATTTATTTGGAATTTACTGCTATGACACAGTAGACAAAAGTCCTGGAAAAGTTTACCGGAACACCCAAACACAAATGGGTTTTGTTAATGTTATCTGAAATTTTTGTAATGCAGAGGTGTGACGGAAAAGAAAAAGGGGAGCCTTGTACCAATAAAAAATGTCTAAGGTCTTGACTTCTCGCTCAACTGGTCTCTCTTTCATATATGCTGGAGATGGAGAAAACCGAACGGATAAAAAATGACAAGAATGTTTGGCGTCCCACCGGGGCTTTCCCTCCCAGTTCATGCTTAATTCAAGCACTGTCCAGAGATGGTTTGCTGGCTACGCAGCTGCTGGAACAGAACCCAAGTCCTGTCTCACGCTGGTGATAGAATTAAAGACAAATGCGCTGAGGCCTGCTCCCTCTTAAAGTGTTTTCAAGGGCTTATGCAGTGGGGTTTGATTAGAACCACGCATCTTCTGCAGAAACCATCTGATCTGACATCTGGACGACAGTTCTGGATGTGCAAGGCAGGAAAAAGCTATGAAAGTTAAGGACCTTTCAGAAATATGCATGGCATTCTTGAAACGGTGAGAAAAGCGCAGATTTTGGCTGCACGACCCACCGTTGCCTCAGCTCGCTGGCTTTGAACCAGTTCTTCTTGGATGAACGCAGAAGGTTTTTTCCATCTATTTGTAAAAGTTGTCCTCAGTGGTTGTTCCTTGACGCAGTAGAAATGAACAGGCCGGAAATTAATTCAGTCTTTCACGACTTGGTGCTTGCCATATTAATAAAAGAAGCCATCGAATGCTGTCATTTGTCCTTTGCGGTCTGTCAGTGTTTTTACCAGTATATCTTTAAATCTCTAGTTGGCATTAATAAGGTTTATTTGTGCCATGAGCTGAATCATTTTAATCGTGCACAGCCAGATTTATAGACAGTAGCCAGACTTTGGCTGACAATATACAGCATGACCATCTTAAAGTGTTCTCTGGTCAGGAACAGTCCACTAAGGGAAGAAATTGTATCTGAATGACATCATTATGCCATTGATCATATTTTGATTTTACAATGCAGTTTGGGGTTAATGACCAGGATCTAAAGAAATAGTCATAGTTCAACCCAAATAAAAAATTCTGTCAGGTTTTATTTTCTCACCCTTTTGTCATTTCAAATCAGTATGACTTCTCTAGCTGAACACAAAAGAAGATATTTTGAAAAAGATCGGTCTCTGTTTACTTCTATTGTATTGGCAAAACCAATGGTTCACTGTTGGTAGAACTGACCGTGTGCCATCGGACTACTGCGCTCACAACAGACACATTTCTAGTTTAATACACACATTAATTTACTATTGTTGAGTCACAAGCACAACACGAATGTGTGAACAATGACTTGTTCATGGTTTGCTTTATGATTTACAGCTGCACAATGGTCTGCCCCATTTTCCCTTGAAAATCTGTCCAATATAAATTTAATACTGTCATACTGTCCAGACTAACACTGAAAAGACTATTTACTATTGGCAGGACATGAGTGGATCATAGAAAATTATGCATGACTACAGAGAAGTCCAAAAAGGAACACACAGCAAGACTTAAACTCAATACAACCCAGCATAGATTAAAGTGAGAGTTCACCCAAAAATGAAAATTCTGTCAACAGTAACTCGCTCTTGGAATTTTAAGTGTGTATGGCATTCTTTGTTCCACAGTACACAAAAGAAGATATTTTTAAGTATATTGGCAACTGGCAACCATTGACTTACATTTGTTTTGTATCGATGCATTAGAAGTAAATAGGAGCCACTTCTGTTCGCTTACCAACGTTCTTTAAATGATCTTCTTTGGTCTTCTGCAGAAGAAAGTCAGGTTTGAAATAAAAAGAGGGTGAGTTAATGGTGAAACAATTTAAATTTTGGGCTAAATCATCACTGAGATTTACAATCAACGGTTGGGTTTGTTCTTTTAGAAATAAGCCAGCATGTTTTGTAGTATATATAGCTTAATGCCGCTTGGCCTTGGATGAACCAAGAGGTTCAAGCAAACCTCTATATACTTTATATACTAGGGTAAAATGATAACAAATCACTGAATGCACCCTCTTTTTCTCCAGTGGAATTTGGGGGATGATTTAAAAGTTCCTTTGCCTCGAGCATCTTTAAATGGCACCCTTTTTCGTTGGGTATTCCCATGGTTGTTTATACCGTATAAGTAAAAAGTAATCTGTGCGACCAAAGGCTAAATAATAATGGCCATCATCTTCTCAAGATGTTAATCTGTTAACATGTTTTGTGCTGGCTTAACCCTTTTGGCAAACCATGCACTGACCAGCATGATTTCACATTTACAGAATGCCGTATACCGTAGACCATATGGATCAGAGAGAAGACCAGGGTGTGGTGCTAAACATTCCTGAATAAAGAAGTGGTAAATTCCTTTTGGGAAGGTTAGGGAAGTTATAAATTGGAGAAAAAAAAGGGGAATTACCCATGCGGGATGCCAAATTCCTCTCTGTGCAAACATTTCTCATAAGAGCACAGGTAGGCCTTTGTGAAGTGGGAGCGTACCAAAACCCGTGTGTTGAGGAAGCAGAGATTTTCAAGTGTGGCATTCGGGCACACAACAACAACGATGGTTATTCATGAAGGTTTACAAGGAAACAATGTTGTATGGATGCAGACCTACAAATGTGGGCGAGATTTAAGACATCTACATGGCATGTTTAGCATTACTGATAAGCTTGCCTGTTTGTAAAAGAACCCGGGAAAAAGAACGTTTGACCAACCAGTTTTTAGACTGTTTTTATAGGGGCTGTATTTGTTTATTTCTTATAAATGTTTGGCAGATTCTTCGATGTGGATCAATAGAACAGGTTTATTGTATCGGTCCATTCATGTAAACATATTTTGTTTTCAAACAGAACATTGAGTGTTTGATGTCTTAACCAAACAAATACACACCGTAAAAATTTTTTTATGTGCTTAGTTAATATCATAAAAAAAATAGTATTTAGATCTTTTGGAAACATTAAATTTTTTCAGTGGAAAATATTACAATAATTGATTTAAAGTGCAACAGGTAATTATTTCAGGTTAATTTTTTAGGTTAGAATTTTAATTAACATACATATATTTTACACCAATATTTTTGGTGAATACTAATAGAATTTTTTTTGTTAATCAGATTAATTAAATTTTTTTGCTTACACTCAAAACTTAAACAATACATTTATTTAATACTAAAGCTTTTTATTTAACTCTTTTTTTGTGAAAATTGTTTCGTGTAAAAACATGCGTTTCACAAAGTTCAAATAGCTCATCTCATCTTATCCAGAAATGTGGAGAAGCCATAATAAGATCTGAGCTTATCTGAGACATTAGGACCAGAGATACAGTTTTTTGTTTTTTAGAGCGAGGAACCTTCCAGAAAACTGCCTATGTCACGACACGTTCAGTACATTCTAGTATTTTCCCGTTAATTTCTTATTGTGTGCTCATATTCTGGATTGCCCACATCAAGCCGCAGTTTGCGTCATGCTGATTGTCGTGAGGATGTGACTTTCGCAAGCAACATGTCGTCAATCTTCCCCCGCGTGTGGGCAGTCATCGCAGTGAACACTGAAGCATGATAAAAACAACCAAATGAGAAAAAATCCCCTGCTTGTATTTCTATAAAGATGGAAGATGATTGGCATAACAATGTAGTCAGCAAATCTCACAGAGACCAGCACTGCCCCACGTCCTGTCACACCCTCTCTATGGGTTTTTGTGGCCAAGCCTGAGGCAGTGGGCAGTTGTCCGCACCAGACCTTTTCCATGTGGGTAAACCAACATCTTAAAAAATTTGCTACGGTTTTCTTGTACTTGCAACAATGATGATGCGGAAAAGTCCAGCACTCTCTCTGTGTCTCTTTTCACCATGAGATGAGATTGAGTTCAACCAAAATTTAAATCCCTTTCATCATTAATTACTCTCATTTCATTCAAGACCTTCAGGACTTTCTTTCTTCGAAACACAGAAGGAAATATTTTGAAGTATGTTGGTACCCAAACAAATTTGGCCCCCATTAAATTCGCATTTTGGACACAAATCCACCAAGTCATTTCTCCAAATATATTCATTTGTATACTTCAGTAGAAAAAGTCAGGTTTAAATGACTGGAATGTAAACAAATGATAACAATTTTCATTTTTGGGAAATCAAGGTTACATTATGTTATCTTGGTATCACAATGGGAAAGTTCACCAAATCTGTCATTATTTAAACAAATTCTTAAAATGTATGACTTATTTCTTCTGAAAAACATATAGGAAGATATTTAAAAGACAAATAAAAAAGATTGATTGATTGATATTTTGAAGAATGTTGGTCTCCATAGACTTCTGTGCTATTGACACAAAATTAAATGGGAATCAACAGTTTTCTTCCACAAACAATTTTCTTTGTTCTGCAGAAGAAAAAAACTTATACATGGACTGTTAAGAGAACGCGTGGTGACAGAAAGTTCATTTTGGGTTATCGCCTTAAAGATGTCTCCTACTGTATGCTTTTGCTCATTAACTTAAAAAATATATATATTTCTAAGTACAGATTTCAATATAGCAATACGAGCGATGAGTGACTCAATATCCATACTTTAAGGAGATTTGTTTCTAGACTTCTCCACACGGCATGTTTCACAGCCCAAACGGCAATGTGATTGGTATAATGAGACTAAAAATAATATAGCGATACTTCGATACCCATGAGAGGGAATATTTTGTTGGTGCCATCTGTCTCAGAGGTGGGAGTCGAGGAGGAGTTTTGGGGCTTTGAGTACAGTGGTCTGCTTGGGCTCGCTGTTGGTCGTGATTGCAAAAAGCTGTGCGGTCGTACGGAAACTCAGGATGTGGCGGGTATTTGCGGTGGGTATGTTTTCATGGAAACTATGACTTTTTGATTATGATATGTGCATATATATAAGAGAGTGGAAGTCATCCGTGGAGGCAGCAGGCGTTGTGGGATATGCATGATTATCGGGCCACGAGAATGTGGGTCAGTGAGGAAAAATGAAGCTGAAGAAGCTGCGAAACATCAATACGAAATAGTACAACTGTAAGATTTGATGCTTTGTCGAAATGATGTATTTAAAGGAAGTCGCACTATGTGTAAAGTCCTTATGTAACTCGTATTACACACAAGCACTGAATAAACATCACACCAAACATTTGTTTTTCTGCAATTAGGGGACGTTTTTGCAACAAAATACAAACCTTCATACTAAATTTACTGCATTATTTATTGTATATTATATATGACATGCATACTCTTTTCCTTGACAATGGTACTGTGCCCAAAGTACTTCAAGATATGCTGAAAATCTTACATGAATGGGAAAAAAATCCATCAACACAAAGAAAGATATTTAGAAGAATACTTGAAACCAAACAGTTCTTGTATCCCATTGACCATTTACCAACACAGAAAAAACTGTTAGGGGTTGTTTGTTATGTTGAACATGAAATGAGATATTTTGAAGAACAGATGACAAGAAAATGTTTCAACTACAATTGTCATTGTTTCTAGTCAATGGTTTGATTAAAAGCATTCTTCTTAATATCTTTCTCTGTGATTAACCAAAAAAAGAAATGTATGAAGCTTTGGAACAACTGGAGAGATTTATATTTAGGTGAACTATCCCTTTAAGCCATTTCAGAGTAAATACGTCAATTCAGATATACTAAATATATCACCCTGGAGACAGGATACTCATAATGTCGGTAACAGAAGGTTTTCAGTGACGTCTGCAGTAGGCAGGTTCTTACTGGGATGTTCTCTGAATCCTTTGGAGAATGGCTTGATTATTTCACCAGTTGATGGTTTTATCCTAGAATTTGCCATTTGGATTTTAAGGTCCCGAGCAGCTTGTGTCATAAATGTGCAGATAGATGACCTACTTTACACTAAAGAAACACTGAAACTACAATTAATTCGTCGAAAGTCAGTACTGATCTTTCATTGGACAGTTTGTTTCAACAAAGGGCTGTGCATGTCCCATAGAACATATCACCTATATAAACACAAGAAGTCCTGACATACACCGAAAAGCACGCAGGATCAGGAGGGAAACTGTTAACTTTAAGAGTAATGAACCCTACATATTTGCGTCTTTTCCAGCCCATAAAGTGAACCCATGGGTGTAGAATAATGACTGCGAGACTGCCTTTTTTCTTTTATGTCCTTGCATCTTATATTCCTGAAATCACATTTTCCACTGTGTCTAAAACTGCGACAGCCATCTCGGTTCTCGGTATACACGGCATCCATACATTCAGCGGGATTCGATCCCACGACCTTCAGCTGCTTGCTCAAGGTGTTTGCGTTTGATACAGGAAGCCGTTATTAGCCCTGAGGATTTAAGCAGCAGGTCTAATTCAACTTCTGAAATCCAGTTTGTCTCGTAAATTCTGCTCCATTTGTATCTCTCTTTCGGCCTGTGCCTAAGTGGTTTTGCAGAAACGTTCCTCGGCACAGCTCGATTAAAACAAGCTGTCCTAACACAACACACAGCGGATCCAAACAGCTGGCACAGCATATCGAGCGTCTGTTTTTCAAAGGACAGGGTGGGACAAAAGAGTCGGTGTGGCACGGCTAATGTGCTAATCCCTCAGACCACTTTTAACTGACCTCGGGTCAGTTTTTTGAAGCTATGTTTTTCTGCCTCATGCAGAAAGAGCTCATTGGCCGAATGTAAGTTGTGCAGCTGTAATGAGAGTCTTGGTTTACAGGACAGCTGCTACTGATGAAGGCTTCTTGAGAAGCCGTCTTGATTCATTTCCATCTGCGTTTGATTACCGTGAAGACGTGTGCAGTAAATCTATTCGGCTTTTTTACAGTTGTTTTTGTTTTTTCTGGGGTTAGCCGATGAGACGGCGTTGAGACACACACAAGCTCTCTGTTTTCATCACACTAGCGAAGAGGAATCGGGATTTTTAAGGCGTAGTTCAATCACAATAAAAATACTGCCGTCATTTACTTACCATGTTGTCTACTATATGAGTTTCACAAAAGATATTGTGAGAAATGTCTCTGGTTTGCAATGTGTTCCAGATATCTTATTTAAGCCCGGTTTCACAGACAAAGCTTAAGGCTAGTCTTTCACGAAGGATATTTGGAGAAATGTCTGGTTGGTAAAGTTCTTCCAAATATCGCGGTGTGTTTTCACAGACAAAGCTTAGTAATCGTCACATAATAAAAGGAATGTTTGAGCCGTCTTAACTGAATATAACATATAACATTGTTTTGTCTCAAGATTCACAAAATTCATTTTTATTTCTAAAGCCTTTTCTTAAAAGCAACTTCAATATTTTAATCGAATTAAAGCATAGTTTGGGGCTTTAGTGTTCCACGGAAAATACAAACTCAAACGGTTTTAAGGGGAATAAATCATGACAGAATTTTCACTTTTTTGGGTGAACAGTCCCTTTAAGGTTATACATTCATATCTTCACCCCGGAATATAATCACAGGTCTTTCATCATAGAACAAGTAAGATTATTAAAAAATTCTAATATTAATATACTTGTGCTAAGTTAGTACAGCATATAAAAAAGCGGCTTGTGCATGTTCTTTCTTAAGGAAAAGAAATACGATTAAGAATATCCGATGTAAAATGTGTGTTGCAACAACATCTAAAAGAATAAAAGTCTTAACCATCTGTATTATGCAAAAAAAAATGTAATAAGTACATGCAACTCCCTCATACCAGAACCCCCCATCCTCTTTCGTGTTTTCAGCAGAGGATCTGGCAACAACACATAAAGGCTGTACTTTGATACTGGTCTTCATTTGGGTCACTAATAGCTGTGTACACTGTGGAATGGACGGGTTATTTAAGGGTGAACAAATTGCAAAAATAGAGATTTTCTCTATATATTTGGATAACTTAGCAAACAGTTTGTCAAGCGACAAGAAGATACCGGTTTTCCCGCAGACACATTTAGCCCCGAGGGAAACAGTGTGTGATCATGTCCCAATTTGTTTACACAGATAAGACAAACAGTTAAAAACGCCGGATTCAGTAACATGAAGTGTTACTTTGCGGCCGAAGGTTGTATAAAGTAACTTATTTCGTTAATACGAAGAGCAATAAAGTATGAATCCTACCTGGTTTTAAAAGATGCGGGACAAAGTTTTGCAAGTGTATGAAGTATGACGACAACAAACATTTATATAAACAAAATATACTTCATGTTTTGTCCAAAAGTGGGTTAAACACAATTAAGTGTTTTAAACATACTTGTGAGATGGAGGAAGGACGGAGAGGGATTTTTCTGGGTTCACCTTCTTATATATATCTTAAGGTGGTTAAGTTGGGGATCTTTCAAATACACATAAGAAGAGATTATCAAACACAACCTAGTATGATATCATTGTTTAAAATATTCCAAATTAGTTTGTGCTATACAATTTTTAGTAGAGAACTTGCGGTTCTTCTGTAAGAGCAGATTTGTCTGGACGATGAGAGGTTGGGTTTGTGGCGGGTGAGAGGGTTCAGAGGTGTGTCGGGGTCACCCCAAAACCTTTTTGTCCCCTTAAAAATAAAGTGGATCACAAAATATCAACCCATGACTGAAAATGCGACTGTAACAAAATCAAATACAAGTTCAACCCAGATAAATTTTAACACACTGGTTCGGAAAGACACGAGGGCGAGGAAACGATGAACCATTCCATTACCTTGCACATGCTATGTTTCCGTCTAAGGCTTCGCGAAGAAATAACAGCTATTAAAAAGCGATTAAGGAAAATAAAGGCGTATATTAAAGACGTGGAATGAGTCAGCTGAAGGTTGTCATGCGTCCGCACCGCACGTTGTCCGACCTGACAAAGAAAGCTTAAGAAAGGCGTACAGCTGCAACCGCTCAGCTCGCAGGAAATGGGATTTGGGTTTGGGGGCATGACTCTCTGGATATGAGAGAGACCTCTCATTTATGTTTAGACACGACCTCAGATGAGAGGTGAGCACCACACCAGAGACATGAGTCGGTTTTCATCATGACTCAACAGAATCCCTTTGTTAGGTTTTGTGCTGTTGTTTATGGGTTTTGCTGAAATGAGGAGAGCGGGGAAAAGCCTGAAGTCACCGGGAACGCGAGGAGGATCTTCTTCGAATTTGTACAAAGTAAATCATGTAAAACTGTACGATTGTTAGAAGAAAGGCCTAAGTATCGCTGGTGCAAAAGAGCAGATGTCTCTAATATAAAGAGACAAAAGTCTCATCATATATTGATTTAATTGAGTTGAGGAGTTATTCTGAGCTGTCACTTAGCTATTAGATGAAATGTTGATGAATGTACATTTGAGAAATAAAGAGAAATTTCACTTTATTTAAAAAATTGGGTAACGGACCTTTATAAATGTCTAAATGAATGGAAAGAAAAGATCTTGATGCATGTCATTAATGAATTTTTCTGTGAGGTATTAATGTAACACATTTTTAGCAAGGATGATATAGATTTAAGTCCTCAAAGATAAAGATAAACATCAATAATTGTTAGTTTTGTGTCCACAATATACATAAATGGCAATAAATCTTCACAGAACACCTTATGAGATTAATTATTTACCTTTTGCTTCGCATCTTTCCTCCTGTTTGAAAAACACTCGCATTTATTTCCTGACTCTTTAAGACACGCCTCCCAGTGTACTCTGATTGGCTAAACGGTTCAGTCTATTGTTATTGGTCAACTCGGCTATCAGTAACTTCATCACCACCAGTGATGAGGCGATATCGTGTTACTTCTGTATCAATCCGTGACGACACGTCACAGAAGTAACTGGATGACTACAATCCTAACGTTTTCTGTAGTCCACACATCAGATTTCTGTTAAAGACACACACAGACAAAAACACAAAGGAAATGTAAAATGAGGCTTAGAATTGTAAGGGCACTGTTACAAAACAAACTATTTAAGCATTTCTATTAAAATAATTTTATAAAATATCTTATTTTTATTATATTATTATATTGCTTTTAGAATATATGATATAAAGATATTCAACATAATATTATTAAATTATTATTAGTAATAATAATTATACTAATATTTATTTAAAAAAATACAATTTGAAATGTTGCCTTATCAATAAACTAAAATAAGTTCAAATGCACTAAAACTGTCAAACATAAAACTACAACTGAAATCATTTTTTAAAGATTTTTGCATTTTTGCATTTCTTTGTACAGTAACAGTGAGGGACGACTCCAATGAATCAAATAAAAAAATTACTTAAATACTTAAATTAAAAAAAAACATGAAATAAGTAATAAAATGACAAAAGCACTTAAACAAAACAGCTTAAAATGAAAATTTAAGCTATTATAAAATGTTATAACTACAATTCAACAAAACTTTAATAACAGATTTACAGTAATGGTTCTTCCATAAAATAGTTCTTCCGTTTATACAAAAAGCTTTCGAAACAAATCCACTGACCCAAATGTACCACATGTTGTTTTTCCTGTTAAAGGTCTGAGGAGCATTCTCAAGAAATGATCTCATTTTCATTTTTTTCGTATCAGTTTTTCAGCAATACAGTTATGGAAATAAGTATGTCATCAATCTCTTTCTCTGCAGTTATCAGGGCCAAGGTGGTTGGAAAAAAAGAAGTGGATTCTGGCAATGATGTTTATGGCAATCCTATTAAAAGGCTCCAATATGAGATTAAGCAGATCAAGGTAAGACGCACGCATTCCCATTTGTTTCTTCCTGTCCAGCTCAACCTCACATTAAAAACATCACTGAATGTGGCTCTTATTTCCTTTAGATGTTCAAAGGCCCGGATCGCCACATCGACATGGTTTTCACTGCACCTTCATCCGCTGTGTGCGGGGTGACGAATTTGGAAACGAATGGCAAGAAGGAATACCTCATCTCAGGTAAAGAATTGTCATTTCCAACTGTGTCTTGCTTGAATACAGCATGTGCATTTGTATAAACTCGATTCTAATGAAGTTGCTGAGCGGACGGAAAAAGAGGAAGAATATTAAAGAACGTCAAAAGATGAACACATCTTCTGGTTTTCCCATCTCAGACCATTCCAGCAGAACCCAAATTACAGAGCTGACAAGGCAGAAGGTCTGTGGAGGGTAGCAATTGCCTTCAAAAGCCAAAGTTTGAGAGGAGGAGGGGGGTAATATAATGAGAGTGCTCAATCCTACAGCGCAGAATAACTGCTGAGGTGGCCATTTCAGGGCACACATTCCCATCAGCACACAGGGTTGAAACAACCCACTGTTCCAGAGCGAACGAAAACAACCTCAAGATGGTTTATTATATGTCATTGTATTCCGTGAAATCCTGGGACATTGACTTTTTTTTATGAGCGTTAACGTGACTTTCATCAAGTTCTCAATTTAGCCATAATTTACATTGGTACATTTTATTCCAAAACAACACAAGGCCTGTAAATTTGGCAGTTTCGTGTTATGGTGTTATTGGCTGTCAGCCATGACTATCAGATGTTCTTTTCTGATTATTTTGTCTGCATGTTGTGTTTCAGGCAAGGGAGAGGACAATGGCAAAATGCATGTGACTCTCTGTGACCTCATCATGCCCTGGGAATCCATGAGTGCCACCCAGAAAAAGAGTCTTAGTCAGCGCTACCAGATGGGGTGTGACTGCAAGGTGATTTATACCTGTAGACATATAATAACCATTAGTGCAGCTGGAACTAAAAGACTTCTTTGTCAGTTGAACAGACATTATGCAATACTATTTGCAAGACGTTACTGCTAAATGAGGCCACTAATTTAAAAGGATAATTAAATACATATTTACCTGTATTTACCATTTGTAGTTAATAATTTTACTTTTGAACATAAAATAAGGTATTTTGAGAAATGTCTGATTTTTGGGTTCATACGATAGAAGTCTTTGCTGGTCATTGCTCTTTGGCTACCAACATTTTCAAAATATCTTCTTTTGCAGAAGAAAGAAAATCACATGATTGACATTACATGATTGGCAAAAAAATAGATTTCCTTTTTTTTAAATCTTTATACTGACTCCAAAATTAAATTTCTGTTATTATTTCAAACCTGTGTATCTTCAGCAGGACACACAAGAAGATATTTTGAAGAATGTTTGCAATGGTCACAATTGACTTGCATTAGCTTCAAACAATGCTGAATCAATGTTTTAATATTCTTCAAAATATCTTCTTGTGTATTTTGTAATATAGAAAATCCTAAAGGTTTGAAAAGGGTAGATAAAATAAATGTTTATTAATTTAGAGTGATTCCAAAATGAAAATGATATCACATAACAAGACTTTATGACTTGCATTCTTCGGCAGAACACTAAAAGACGATATTTTAAAGACTGTTTGTAATGGTCCCCATTCACTTGCATTGGCCTTGTGTTACAATGCAAGAGCAACTTTTTTTGTCTAACTTTCTTGAAAACATCTTTTGTGGTATACAAATTTTCATTTTGGGGAACTATTCCATTAACCCAAGTTTTTTTGTGCGACGCCCAGGTCACACGCTGTGCGACCTTCCCATGCGAGATCAGTGCCCCCGAGGAGTGTCTGTGGACAGATTGGGTGACAGAGAAGATCATTCACGGGCGTCAATCAGACCACTACGCCTGCATCAAGAGAGGGGACGGCTCCTGCGCCTGGTACCGCGGTGCCGCTCCACCCAAGAAGGAGTTCATGGACGTGGAAGATCCATAATCTGTCTCGCCCTCTCCACATCGCCCGATCTGAGGTTCTTACAAATATCATAGATGTAAGTTAATATCAACATAAAGACAAAACTCTACCAAATTGAAATTAAGGATAGATTAGTGTAACGTCTTCATTTAATATCGCAAAACGAGACAGGACTGGAGTGAACTGGCACCCAGATAACACAGCCCATTGTGTGAGGGACAATCTTTAAATGAGAGCACTTTCTGCCCCCAACAGCGCTTAGATTTCTCTCGCCATATAGAACGTACAATTTACTCAAAACAGGCAGTCTCTTGATTTTTTGGCATTTTGCTCCAGACCCACACGGGGCTATAGGGACAGTATTACTTTTGATGGTAGTGTAATTTTAACGGCAACTGGTCCACTCAGATAAATGGTGAGGCGGGACTTCCCAGATCGTTCAAAGGTGTGCCGGGACCACGAAAGACCTAAACAGACAGCTGGGGTTTGGAAAAACGAAAATTAAAGACCAAAATCAATGGCACTAGGCATGAATTTGTAAGGGGAAGCAAAATATTGCTGCTGACCAAATTGCAGAATGTTGAACTGTTGTATATGAAGCTGTTACTTACTTTGATCACCCACTGCTTTACATCACCATTGTGTGTATCTGCTTCATGGCACATCCTACCTATATACAGAAATACGGGAACGACAATGCAAACATCTAATAACCTTCAACAGTTGTTAAGTAACACAGAACAATAAATTCCTCACCCCAATTGATTTTTATGTGCATTTTTGATTTCAGCATCCCTAACACTTGTTTTGTAAGGATGTCTGTTTACCTTTATTTTGTCTCAAACACACAACATGAGTTTATTTGTCTGCATTCTTCTGGTAATGAGTTGAACTTGTTGCACTTTTGTTTGTAAAAAAAAAAAAGAGACAAAACCAGGAGGGCGCTTTTTGTAACCCTGCTTTTCTTTCACAATAGCAAATTTAAACGCCTTCATGCTTGTTACGCTTATCTAAGATCCCAGCGAGCTCTCGCGTATTGTCATACTGTGTCATTAGATTATGCGCCGAGTAAGGTGCATGAGACTTTAGTTGCCATGGTAACGGGAAGACCCTTAGTTTTGCACAAGAGTGAAACAAGGGGGATTGGATTGGCATGCAAAGATGCTGACCTATAGCGTGCTCTGATTCTCCGCACGGAAAGAGGAAACGGTGAAATAGGTTCCTTCCTCCTGTGATGCCGATAAACTCTGGAGTTTATTGGCAGCTTGAGAGAAAACATCAGAGGTGGATTGTGGCTGCTGTCCCGTGATTGGCCGTCGCAGAGTCATGTGATTGACTGAGGGGTATGGCGATAAAATACTAGTTGCTATGCGCTGTCAGGGTAAACCATGTGGCCTAGTGTGATCAGAGAAAGCGAGAGCATGTTTTGAAAGTCGAACCGATTCAAGGCATCACAACCATTGTAAAAAACCAACATCATTTCGACAAAGGGAGCATTATTATGGGTACTTGGTAAATTCATGCCTTTATATTTTGGCTAATGTGTATGAAGCTCTTTTCCTTACGTGTGATTTAAATTAAGATTTGTTTTGAATATCATCACTTTTTTTCCTTCATATCAGAAACATCGCCATAACAAGCTTGAACTCTTGCGAATACGCTCTATACTGTAGATCTACAAGGTTTATGTTTAATACATATTGAGCTTTAACTACTTACAGTAAACTGCTTTGTATTAAATGTTATTGAACGTTAATGCCGTAAGTTAAATAATTTTGTTTCCACGTTTCTACTTTTTTAAAAATATGTATTATTACCTTTGATTTATATGATCATGGTGTTATTTTTACTTGTCTTTTGTCTTTTTCTTTAATGATTTGCGGAAAAGTACAGGAATGTGACTCGTGTCTGAACCACATGAGAGAGTTGTGGTAGAAAAACAAGACTATGCATGTGTTTGATGCTTTCTGTAATTCCCATGTGGATGTTCACTTGACAGATAAATATACAGTATTACCAAATAAAACATTAAAGTACATATTATCGTCTCACTTGTCTTTTTTCCCAACATTGTCTTCTCAATAATATTATTTAGAATATTAAGATTTATCAATTACATTTCAATTGTTATTCACCTCTTTCATGTCTTACATAAATTAATAGTTTAAAATGTTGTCATCATGAACGTCTTGTCCTGAACTCAAAAGAAGATATTTTGGAAAATGTCGGTAAAGGCAAACTGTCCATACAATTCTTCAAAATATCACCTTTTGCGTTCTACGAAAAAGAACAGGAGGATGAGTAAATTATGAAGGACTGTTCTTTTGGTGGTGAACTATCCCTTTAACAATTGTAAATTTTATAATTAAAACTTACAGATAGAAAAACTATGTTTAAAAGTAAACAGTTTAGATCTGCTGTCAGCTATTAATTTGTGATCAATACAGACAGTCTCCAGTCTGAATCGGATACCAGAAACCAAACACGTGGCATCAACATCTGGGATATCTGCTAAATATTGTAAAACAGTTCAACACATCTGTCAGATGTTCGCTCATTAATTTATCTAAAGCTGGTATTGACAACTGGCCTTTTTTGTGTACATCACAGCCTAATTGCATTTTATGACAGTCTTGGTGCACATAAACAGTTTCAATTGTGTACATTTTCAATATAGCATCATATACCTAGTTCTCAAATGATTATACACTGCCCTCATGTGTCAGGAATGAATACAACACATTGAAGGCTTTAAAAAACAAACAAGGTCCACTGTGGGTTCACTCTGTAAATTACAACAGACCATGGGTTTATTTTGTCAGCTGTCTGTTTATTTCATCATGTAACAATGATGAAAACAAGTACAGAAACTCAGATCAGAGTTCACAGTGAGTGCACGGATCCAACAAGAAAACTGAAGGTTCCCGTTTCGTAAGGCACAGTGGAACCATAATGTGCTCACATTTAATCGTGTAATGCATTTATTCATAATGTAAATGTTTTTCAAGCAGTTTACAGTATGTACTGACTGTATATTCCTTAAAATTGATTGAATGATTTCAGTGAGTGTTTAAGAACATCAAAGCATAAACCTTTTAAATAAACTCTTTCTGAGAAACGTGTGCAATAAAATATGCAGACTCCCTTTTTGGCATCAAGTGAAAATAGTTCTTCGGTATTAAAATCTGTTCCTAGTTATATAGGGCAGACATGAGCCAAGGAATACATGACCGGGTTTTTTGTAACATCCAAAAGTTCTCTACAACTTTTGTAAAATCAGCAGTTTGGATCAAATAAAATTGTAAATTATGTTTACCGCATATATATTTTTTGGGTAACGTAACAAAACCTTGTATTCAAAGTTTAAATAAAAAATAACAATGCTTTGTGCATACTATACGAATAGTCACATCCTTGACAAGTTTCTTTTTATAGCAAAGTTTATCGCAAAAAGTCAGGAAGAATGTCGGATTGGACAGTGACTCGCGCAATGAGTCTGGATGCGACATTCTGATTGGCTGGCACTCACAGACCTTTGTTGAAGTAAACAAATCTGACACGTTCTCCATACTGAGACACGATGGATTCCCTGAGCTCGGGTTCCAGCTTGGATACAGCCATGGAACTGCAAATCAAGAACAACATAATGAAAACCTGACAGTGGTAAACAATCGCAAATGACAAAAATAATTTAACTGGGAAACCACAGCTTTTAATTTACATGAGGATAAGTAAATAATGACAGATCTGTGTGATTCATTATTAAAACAAAAAGTGGCACATGAACGGGACATTTACCATCTCTGAGGAAACAGTGAACAAGCTGCAGGCACCATGAAGACCAAACTATAAATAAGAAATAAATATTTGTTAATCTTCTTTAATTTAATGAAACAGCTCCTCCAAATACTTAAAACTGATTGGTCGCCATTTTAACAAAACAACTGAGTGATTACTTACAACACACCAACCATCATGACCTGAAGTGGCCCATGAAGAAATGTGATTTTCTGTAAAAGATTTAAAGACATATCAAAATATTTACATAAGGGCTGGTTCAAAAATCCATTTTAATGTTTTGTTTGAATAAGGACCCTTTCAATTAAACATGACACAAATGCCTCTAAAACTGCTCTAATATTTGGGACCCTGCCTCTGAAAAACAGACTGAAGCTGGAAAAACTAATTCTGAGAAAATGAGCATTACATTTTAATTTACACTATTAATTTCACCATGATTTTCATCTATGACATGGTTTTACTCGGTCAGTATTAGAGGAATCAATGTTACATTTTTGCAAAATGTTCTTTACATTGTGTAGAATAACTTAGAAATTACAATAACAAGAATAACAAAAATTAATTTAGCTGGTTGTCTATAACTTATATATGAACTTTTTGCTTTTCCCTTGTCTACAAATGAAAGATGAAGATGCATTTCTTTTCTTATACATTAAAACTGAAAAATATTTTTAGCACTGAAATAATTCAGATAATCGTAAAAATCATAATCTTAAAGAGTGTGTTAAGTCAGAAATGACGTTAGAATTCAATTGAAAGAAAAATGTATTCTGACAAAAAATGGACCAAATATTAAACAAAAGGCAGCCATTGCAATGGTAATTCTTTTAATACTCCTGAAAAATCTTCTCATTGTAAGACATCAAGAACAATTAAACACCAAGGGACTGATTTTGCAAATTAAAAAATATTAACATCATAAAATCCAACATTGTTTTACTTTTTTTTTAAATTTAGGTTTAAACATTTTTTTAAATCTAATTTTTATAAATAGTGGGGGGGGGATAAACAAAGAATTTGTTTGAGTGGTTTTGTTTTAAACAAAATAAAGCTGCATGTGACTTTCTGTATCACTTTCACCAGGTTGTTTTTACAGTCTGCCTAAAAAATACAATCTATACCACAAACACCTGTATGTCATATCATTTCTGTTTCATTGTGTGACTTACCTGCATGAATCGATATTTTTCTAGTCTCTGCATAATAATTGGGAGTATAACTGAAGAACACAAAAAAGAAAAACAGTTGAGTTCATCACACTGACATCTGTTCTGAAATGAGATCTGATAACACTGGCTGTACTCAGTCAACTGCACTTACTCATGCCCGGCGCTGCCATGGTAACGCGAGAGATAACCACCTGTGTGATGCCCTTCACAGCTGCTTTCTGTGCCCAAAAGAAAAGATAATCAGACTAGTATTCCAAAAGTCTCTCCAAAGACCGAAAAATGCTCAACATTATATCCACATATTCTGTACAGCCCTTAGAAAATGTTCATTTTGTTAATAAAAATGTTTCTTATGAATGAGATCAATTGCTCACCCTTGAGTTACCCAGTTTATTTCCATCCTCATCTGTGACAGCAATGCCATTTAAAATCTCCCTGTGCACGAGAAAACACCCCAAAAATATATTTTGTCAAGAATTTTTTACTTTCTTGTTGTTCCAAACCTTTATAAATGTTATGCATTTCTTTGTTAGTTAGAACACAGAGAGAAAGACATTTGGAGTAATGCTTGTAACCAAACAGTTCTTGGACCCCATTAGAACACAGAACAAATAACACTTGTCGTTAAAAGTGATACAAATGAATACAAATACAATATAATAAAATAGCAATAATAAAAAAAGTATTATATTGTGATCAACAGAACAAACACATTAAGTGTTTTTTTCGACTGTGGGAGTCTCTGGATCTAAGAACTGTTTGGTTAAGCATTGTGTAAGAATTCTACCAAATATCTTCTCTGCGATTATCAGAACAAAGAAATCCATACAGATTTTGAACCACTCAGAAGTGTAAAATAGTTTTCAATTTGGGGTGAAGTATCCTTTCAAGGCACTGAAATGCAAATCTGATGATGTGAACGTGCTTTAAAAAACCAAAAAAGTAAATCAAATGAGTCAGATGTCTCACTGTTGTCTCATCATTGGAATGTTCACACAGTTAGCAGAGGCCACGGCAGCAAAAGGGACCCAGCGAGCCACCAACGGAGGAGCTTTCTGCGAAGATGAAGAATTAAAAAGAGCACTGACAATTCTGATCCTTCGATATAGGATGTTCTTTATATAGTATTAAAGCCAGGGAGTGGTTTAATTATTCTGCTGAATTGATACCTTTGTGTAGAGGTTTAGACCCACAGCAGTGGCCAGTGCTGTGCTGGTGGCTGTTACGTAAGCAACTCCAATCTGCCTGAAAAAAGAATGAATTGCCATCAATGCTTCCTGTTAATGAATCTCCAGGAATGTCACATTCTAAGCGATCAACAATATGACCCACTGTTTCTTACAGGGGAGTAAAGTCCAAACTACGGTAAGAATGAGGTAACAGAGACTTACTTTGGTGTGATGGGGGATGCAGCGTTACGATTGGTGTAGTTGACCAGAGCGTTGAAAGACTGATTCACCCACTGCCAGAACACTACAGCGGGTACTGTCCTACAACACAAAATATAATGATAACTGCAATAAAAATCCTGAATCATCTTGAAAAAGAATGATGTTGGATCAACTGTATGATACATACTGCTTTAAGAACCAAAATTGTCAGTTCTCCCAAAAATAAGAATTCTGTTATTATTAACTCACCTATTTGAAAATGTAAACATTAAGGCAATTAATAAGAATTAACCGTACCGTGAAAATATAATGTTTTACCATAGGTTTGAACTATATCTAAAGCACATGTCGACATTTGATGGTTCAAATACCTGTGTGAGGTTAAGCAGTATTTTTATTTTCAGTACATGATTTTTCATAGTCAGGGCTATTTATAGTATGGTCACATCCATAATCCAACATTTTCCTTTATAGTAATTACCTTGTATACTATACTATACCATCCCTCAAGCATTTTATGGATATTATTGCTTCTGGTTGGTACATTTTAATTCAAATAAAACTTAAGTTGGTCTCTTCCAAAACGGAGCCTTTTTGTCACGTCCATAAAAGGTTTATTTATTTATTTTATTACAGTAAACTTGTTCATATTCTATAATTTTTAAGCTTAAAAAACATTAAAATGGATTTGCATTACAAAACAGTTGATTTGGTTTACTGGGAACATTTTATTTTTAATTCTATTATTTTGTTTCACATACATGACACATTGTCTCAACTGTCTCATTAATAACTGGGACTGCTTGTTTATTAACTTTTTCCAAACAACACAAAAGAGGATATTTTGAAGAATGTTGCATTACTTCAATTGCTTCTTTTGGATTTTGCAAAGAAAAACAGGCAAACAGGTTTAAAATGACAAGAGGGTGAGTAAATGATGAATCAATGTAAATTTTTTTAGAGGAAAAAAAAAGTGAGTGAAAGGTTTCAGTGGTTTTGTGTCCACAAAGTCTCATTCGATGAGTTACTTGAGTTTGGAGTCTGTTTCTATATACTTTTGGCAATTTTTCAGACCACACCAACAAAGAAATAGATTTAAAGCTAATAGATATCAACCACAAACCACACATTATGGGATTTAATGGCATTTTGAATAAACTGCTTTACGAAATTGAGCATTTTGCACTTTAGCTGCTGACCTGTAAAACTGCAGCATGAAGCCTGTGATGGCCATACCTCCCGGCACCTGAAATGACATTCTTCCTATAAAATTCATCCTGTCACCCGAGTCGGGGTGAAACGCAGAGTCATACAGCTTCTTTGCATAGTATAGCTGCTCTTCAGTTGTGCCTGGAGGAATAGAACCAGCTCTGGAAACAGAAAGAAAGATTTCTTTTACATTAATGTAAGTTTTTAAGGGAAGCGGTTGAAAAATAATGCTTGGTATGGGCCGATCCTACTATACATCGTAATATGCCTCAATGATTGACAGGAGAAAGCAAAATAAAAAAAAATTAAAGGAACATTTAACCCCGAAATTGGATTTTGTTGCAATACCTCCCCACCCCCATCACTTCTGCTGTTGTCTGCACACAACTGGGGTCGGTGGTTAGATTAATCAATCACAAAATTTAATTTCATGGATGTCCTTTTTATCTAGAAATGACCCTTGAATGGTCGTGCAACCCCTGCAAGTCAAAAACACAACCTAAGCATTTCCTCTACAAGAAAGTAAACCAAGTATTTGAATTGTTTTTACTGACCTGCAGCTCTCTACTAACGCTTTAGCTTCATCCAGTCTGGAGTCAGACAACATAACAGTTCGACAGTCCGTGATGTTGAAGAAGTGTTTGAGACGGCCCATGAATGTGGATTGATCCCAGCGCGGGGCATCAATATCAAAACCCTTTGGAGCTGCCATTGTTCGCCCTCTGTTTTTAAAGGTGCTTTGTTAAAACAATACAGAAAAAAACATTTAATATGTTTAGCAGAGATGTGGACCCACATCGGACGCGATGTGACTAAAATGCATACTTCTAGATGAAAAAGTCAGGTTCTGCGTGTTTATGAAAAAGATGTAGTTCAGCCACAAATGAAAATTGTGTTCGTTTCCACACCCTTGTAATTTCAAACCTCAATAACTTTCTTCTACAGGACACAGAAGAAGATATTGTGAAGAATGACAAGGACTTGCACCCGTCTACTTTCACTTTTTGTCCATGCAATAGAAGTGATGGTGTTCCGCCACAGAACAAAACAAAAATCTGACATTTTTGCATTGAAAACCCTGGGAAATGCATCTGAGCTAGTTCAAACTAGTCCATTAAAGGTGCAGTTCTTTATGTTTTTTTGGGTTCACAGTTAGCAATATGTTATTGTTTCGAATGTAAAGAAACATATTTTTCACACAATTTACTTATTTACACGTATACCATTTTTATTTCACTGTCAAAAAACCTGCTGATAACTTCTCCGTTCCGATGAAGTCCCTCCTTCAGAAAGGATTTTTGATTGGGCAGGTGGTTCCTATGTTGTGATTGGACAGGAAAGTTTGTGTATGTAGGTCAGGCCTCTTATCATAACGTGGAGATGTATGCGGTCAGTGTTATTGTAAACATGTCTTTATTGTTATCAATTTGATCTGGAATCAGAGATTATAGATGAAGAGGATTGAGTGGAACCTTTGCATTCGCATGAACACAGAACAATGATTCACATGTCTGCAGTTAAACTTCATAACCAGCATGTGGTTAAATGGTAAACAATAAATAAAATCAACAAATAATTAAAACTCATCATTACAAACACAAACAATCGATGGGATCCGGTTGATGGAGTTAAACAATAAATTGTAACCATTGATCTCGAAGTACAGATTGGACTCCGGGATAAAAGATAACAGAGTTTCCACAATATGACGACAAACACAATCTACAAACGCAACTTTTCCTCTTTTCCATGGGAGAGCCCCCTTCTTGCCTGTTCCTGTGGGCGGAGCTTAACCGCAATAGTGATGTCACTAAAGCAGGAAGTAGTGTGATGTAGTCCAAACCGACCATTTCTTGTAGGCGATTTCTCTGAAATAAATAAACCTTGCTTGGCATTGAACTTTGACCTTTATAATTTGACAGATATGACTTTTAAAACAACATTATACACTAATTAAAGTTTGATATATTATTGAAGAATGGCACCTTTAAAGTTTGTATTAACTAAAGAACCTTTTCACTAAACCATCTATATTATTGTTCCAGACAATGACGTCAAAGCACACATGCACAAAACAAGGATCATGATGACGTCATTGCACAAACATGTCAGGACACTTTTCATCTATTCAGGAGTGTCTTACAGGTTAAACCTGATTCACAAGAAACCTTAAATGCATGTAAAATATAAGCTGAAGGAAAAAAACATTAAATGCATTTTAGTGCACACTTCTCCATGACGTCATTTTCGTGATATGACATCATAAAAACTGCACACAATTGTTAAATAGTAGCACCAATGACACACATGAAGATGCATGAAACACCACGTGACGTTCAGATCACCGGCAGATTGCGTCAGTTTACTGCTCACTGAACCCGGAAATGAGCTCAGAGCAGACACAAATACTCAAATAAAACACGAACACTAAATCAAAATGCGCACAAATACCTTTAAGAGTCGATCGAACACTTCTTCTCGGGATGCTGACGTCTGGGAAACACCAATGGAGCGAAACACTGTGATCACGTGGGTTTGAAACTACACACTGAACACGTGGCGTTTCACCAGCCAATCACTGACCGGCATAATCTCCTCCCCCATCTGCAAATACATATTTGTGTGGTAGGAATTTATTTTTTTGTTTGTTACTTTATTTATTTATTAATTCATTAAATGTTTCTTTTTCTTTTATTTATTTATTAATTAATTAATTTTTTATTTTTATTTTAGTTTAGTATTTAAGTTTTTTTATTGCAAGAACAGGAAAGTTACAGACTGATACATTCCTTCAAAATCATAAGGGAGAAAGTAAAAATATGTGTGTGTGTGTGTGTGTGTGTGTGTGTGTGTGTGTGTGTGTGTGTCTGTCTGTCTGTCTCTGTCTGTCTGTCTGTCTGTCTGTCTGTCTGTCTGTCTGTCTGTCTGTGTGTGTGTGTGTGTGTGTGTGTGTGTGTGTGTGTGTGTGTGTGTGTCTGTCTGTCTGTCTGTCTGTCTGTCTGTCTGTGTCTGTCTGTCTGTCTGTCTGTCTGTCTGTCTGTCTGTGTGTCTGTCTGTCTGTCTGTCTGTCTGTCTGTCTGTCTGTCTGTGTGTGTGTGTGTGTGTGTGTCTGTCTGTCTGTCTGTCTGTCTGTCTGTCTGTCTGTCTGTCTGTCTGTCTGTGTGTGTGTGTGTGTGTGTGTGTGTGTGTGTGTGTGTGTGTCTGTCTGTCTGTCTGTCTGTCCGTCCGTTAGTCCGTGCGTCCGTCCGTCCGTGTGTGTGTCTGTCTGTCTGTCTGTCTGTCTGTCTGTCTGTCTGTCTGTCTGTCTGTCTGTCTGTCTGTCTGTGTGTGTGTGTGTGTGTGTGTGTGTGTGTGTGTGTGTGTGTGTGTGTGTGTGTGTGTGTGTGTGTGTGTGTGTGTGTGTGTCTGTCTGTCTGTCTGTCTGTCTGTCTGTCTGTCTGTCTGTCTGTCTGTGTGTGTGTGTGTGTGTGTGTGTGTGTGTGTGTGTGTGTGTGTGTGATAATATTCTGGATTTGCCTACATCAAATTATTGTGTAATCCATACAGAAAAGAAAAGTAAAAAATAAGTTGCATCCTTTTTGAAAGAACTGTCATAATGAAACAAAAATGTTGCACTCTTTTTATCATGTATAAGTCTAAGAGCAGAAACAATAGAATCAATATCAACAAGAGAGAAAAGACAAAGAGATTTAAGCCATTTATGCTTATGAATGAAAATATTGCATTCAGTAAAAGAACATTTGTAATATATTCATCAGATAATTGTTTTGGATTTTCATAATGGAAAATAACATCTCAAAGGTATGGGTCACATTTCTACGTCTTAAAATATATAAGCTTAAGCTATCCCATAATTTGCTGGTAACATGTGGAGTGTATTTATTTACTAAATGTGTTGTGTCATGTAAACGTCATCGTTATTTTAAACACTTTTCGAATTCGTGACGTTTTTTCGCAGAAAACCAAAGAAGATATTTTGAAGAATATTGGAAACTGAACAGCATCGGCACACATTCGAACGTCAATTGTATGGACACAAAGTGCAAGTGGGTGCCAGTCTTTGACATTCTTCAAAATATCTTCTTTGGTGTACCACAGGAGAAACGATTGGATAATTGAATACGTTTTTAATTATTATTATTTTATTTTATTTATTTGATACGCAACAACCGGTATGAATATTAAATATTATGATTTAATTAAGTAAATATAAACGGTATTTTAAACATGCAGTAGAATTATCATTTACAATAACAATGACGTCATTTAAACAAAAAAGACACGATTTTTTATACAAATAATATTTAGGATTTTTTCTTGTGCTCTACGTCACACCCTGGTTTCACGTTGTGTGCTACGTCATCACGTCTTCCCCCTAGTAACCCTCGGCGGCGTCTCTGGGAGGCAGAATCACAAGATGGTGAGTTCAAGCTCTTATGATCAACGCATTTTTACTTAAAGATCCAAGATTCAAATGTAATGTTTGCGTTTTCTGTCGCTTATATTTGAAATCGAGTCATTGTTTGTCGTTATGTTGTTGTATAACGCTGGATGAAACGGGATTAATGATGAGTGACGTCACGAGATTAGCTGCACAGTTTTAATGTCACGACTGCTTATATTTCTCTTTTATGAGTCTTAAATATTAAATATTAACAACAAAAGCTTTTGATTTATTATAGAATCGACCGAGAACAGTTGATGCTTTTTTATTAGGAATGCAGGAAAATATACACATATTGTTTACATAAAATATATACAAAAATATATTTATATATTGTCAATTTATTGTGTTAAGAATAGAAAAAAACATTAAAAATTAATGCATTATACAAATTAAAGTCATTACAAAATTCTTCTTGCTTTCTTATATTGTGACAACAAAATAGTATTCATTAATAAATTATTATTATTATTAGTATAGATTAATTTATTTCAGGAATAAATGTGGTTTGTTGTTATTAGACTTATATTTGTCAATATAAAATGTACAGAGAAAAAATAAATTAAGTTTATAACAAAACAAGCATTTATTTTAATTGAGTCATAATGTCCTAAATTGATTTATTTCAAAGTAATACATATCACAGGATATTATTCTTAATAATGTCAGGGTTCAGATTAAATTTCAGATATCAGGTTTCAACGTAGTAAAAAAAAAACTTTATTTCATCTTTTCTTCAAATTAACTTTTTATTTCCTCTATTCTTCAAAATTAACTTTTTATTTCCTCCATTCTTCAAAATATATTATCATATTTTTTGCTATGGTAGTCAATAGTGCCCTAGAAAGAAGATGCAAACATTCTTCCAAATATCTTTCTTTGTAAACAAAGGTTTGGAGACAACTTAAGGGTGAATCCAGAGCAGAATATTCTTTACTGGATGGACTATCACTTGAAGCTACTGTATGGTTCTTGAGACCATAGTAGATTTGTGATTACTGGGATTTACTAAAAACTAAAAAAATCATAAGGGTTAATCCATCGCACCAATTTAATTAAAGGGATATTATTCTTAATAAATAACCCAATAATTCCCAATGTTGTCGAGTTTACTGACTATTCCAAAATAAATGAAACACGCAGTGTAGAATTGACCAAAACAAACATTTTATATTAATGTTTGCTATATGCTTCTTCATAAAAGGTTTAACAGGGTACAATGTGTTAATTCGTATGATTCTTTTTTCTTTATTAGGAAGGAAAAACCTTTGCTGTATTTGATATTCAAATTTCTAAAGTATAAATGACAGGCACTACAGAAGAAACCTTTTCAATGAAAAGAGACTTGATTTTGTTATTTCTATCTTTTTTAGACAAAAAATCTGATCTCTTATCAGATTAGGGTCAGATTTCCTGAACATATTGCTCCCTTAACAATGGCTTAATCCTTTGGACTAACCGTTATCTTATATTCTGTAATAAATTCTAGTAAAAATATTTTTTTTGTAACCTTTTTTGCGAAATTACTGACTCAATATCAAACCATTATCAAACCATTGACTAAACAATAAAGAAATATGTTTATATAAAATGTTTTAAATATTCCAAATAAAATATCAATGCTGGTAAAGTCTGGTGTATATATTAGAGCCAATGCCGATAGCACCTGTCCATGGAAATTGGAAAGCCTAACCGGGATTTTGACATGTTATAATTACACATCAACAAAAACTTAATACCTCCAAAACCACTTGCTGCTCTTAAAATCTGTTCGTTTATGCTCGTGACGTCATCATTGCACATACGTCGTACAGAAGATTGCATAATTTGACCTTTCTGTTTTCATGTTTAGGGTTTGCTTTCAATTTTACGAAAGCTGAAAAGCACTCCGGATCAGGAGGTGCGGATCTTGCTCCTGGGGCTCGACAATGGTGGGAAGACAACCTTATTGAAACAGCTGGCATCCGAAGACATTACTCATATCACTCCAACACAGGTGATAAAGTTACAAGCAAGGACATTTATATCCCAAAATAAAGCAAATGCATTCACTCTGTTAGCACTTTTCATTTATTCGTTGATTAATTTTTTTCTTCAGGGTTTTAATATCAAGAGTGTCCAATCCCAAGGATTCAAATTAAATGTTTGGGATATCGGCGGACAGAGAAAGATCAGACCGTACTGGAGGAACTACTTTGAAAACACGGATGTATTGGTAAGATTATCTCAAAGATCACAATAACTAGAGAACTTAATCTCACAGACTGGTTACGGAATACAAATTTATGTAATGGGCAATTCTGTGTTTTCGACATAGATTTTTTGAATACTTATAGCACAGATGTCAACATTTGATGTTTAAATACCCACGTGCAGTCTCTCTTACAATTTTTGAGAATTAGTTTTAGTTTCAGTGCAAGATTTTGCCTAGCAAAGTTACGGATATCTTCAGGATTGTCTCATCCATAATGATACATTTTGCTCACAGACACATAAAAATAAAGTGATTATTTTATGTTCTATAAAGAACTATCCCATGGCCATTTGTATTATAATTTTCATACAGGTTTGTACATTTTAATTCACATAAACCTTAAGAAGTTAGTGGTCTCCCAAAATTGGTGTACATTTTATGTCACTCCCATAACGCAGGTTCATAGATAAAGCTTGTTCATAGACTTATTTTTACTTTTTTAAACACTATACATAAGGGTTTTGTATAATATAACCAGTTGGTTCAGTTTACCGGTTGCAATTACATTTTTAGAGCATTTTTATGTGACTTCCATAACCCAAAATGTCACGTCCGTAACCCTGCAATTGCCCTATTTCAGATTTATGTCATCGACAGTGCAGACCGCAAAAGGTTTGAAGAAACAGGACAGGTAGGTCCCTAAACTTTGCATTTCCCTGGAGTTTCTGTATTTAGTGTTTTATAAAATGTTGATTTGATCACAGGAGTTGGCCGAATTGCTTGATGAAGAAAAGCTCAGTGGTGTTCCGGTCATGGTCTTTGCTAATAAACAGGACCTGCTGACTGCAGCTCCAGCGTCTGAGATAGCCGAGGGTTTGAATCTACACACTATCAGAGACAGAGTGTGGCAGATTCAGTCTTGCTCGGCCCTTACAGGTGAAGGTGTCCAGGTGAGTTAAGAAATATATTAGGAGTACATAAATGCAATTTTGAGCTTATAATATACAATAATCGACTCAAATGTTGTGTTTCAGGATGGCATGAATTGGGTTTGTAAGAGTGTGAATGCCAAGAGGAAATAAAGCTGTGTACTATCACTGTGGCTTTTATCCTGGGGCTCGTCAGGGGTACTTTTGTAATGTTTAAAGACAAAGGTTATGACTTTTTTTTAAATCTGTCAATAAATAGAAAGTGAAGGCAACCCTTCAAACTATTTAAATCCTCTTTTCCCTCTTACTTGGAGGATTACTACGGTCATAGGAGCTCCATTTTGAGAGCTCAAATGAATTTCAAAAGTCATATTGCTCGTCTTAAAAACTATAAAATGAGAAATGTCTTTATGACATAGAACGATACTCTTGTGCATTAGGATAAAGATACAGTTACAAACCTTATCATTGACACTTTCAATATTTTGATTCTACCTTCAGCTCTTGAGATAAATCACTGTTTTTATAATGAATGGTCTAGATATTTAGAGGACTTTGTCCAATAGATTTCCTTCTGCATTTTCTCATCACTGATAAAATTCTTGATACATATTTTTGAGAATATTTTTGTAAAATACAAAAGGCATAAAAAGACGATATTAAATGCAGCACATCTTCAACATCAGAACACTAGCAAAAAAGGGAAAGTTCATCTAAAGATATAAAGAAAATGTGATACATTTTTGATAAATGTAAATAAAGTTCGACTCAACAATTATTTTACAAAAGCTGCATTTTAAAAGCTATATACTTTGTGGCATGTACAGCTGTAATCTACATAGTTGTTATTATTACAAAATATTGAAATGTTTGTTTCACCACACTATCATATCCCAATAGTGGCTATAAATGTCATAATGTGTGTATGAATAAAAAAATGAAAACAGAAGTGATTTAGTTTTACTTTAATCCCTGTTAGAATATGATTCGAAAATGTGCGTATATTTGTGTATATGAGTTTTATATTTGATTAGATATTCATTGTTCCAGTTCTCATATGGAAGTGAGATCTGTCAGACACACACCTTCACAACATATGGTGTTGACAGAGATATAGAAACTCTTGTAGCCACACTTCGCAACACTTACGCCCACCTAATATACCGTCATTATGTTCTGCCACATGCTATATTTTCTGTATACACTTTATGACATAAACATGTCTCATTTGAATATAGAATCAAGTGATTTGTCTTTTAAAATGACATGGGTGTAGGTGGCGCTATTGCCCAAGTTTACCACCCTTGTTTTAGTTAATGATTGTGTAGTTCAGTTGTGTTTTGAAATATGTAGTGAACAGAAATGTAAAGCAGTGTAAAGCCATTACAGTTTCTTGAAACAAACATATTTTTCAACAAAAGTGGCACTCCAAATATGATAATTAAAGGGACAGTTCACCCAAAGATGAAATGCCATGGATTACTCAACCTCAAGTTGCTCCAAACCTGTTTATAAAGAAAAGGATTTAAAAGAAAGATAAAAGAATGTTTGATGCTGTCCAGCATAGTAAAATGATTTTAACAGTAGCCACCAACTGTTTTTTCCTCCATTCTTCAAAATACATTATCATATTTTTTGCTATGGTGGTCAATGGTGCCTCAGAAACTAGTTGCAAACATTCTTCCAAATATCTTTCTTTGTAAACAAAGGTTTGGAGACAACTTAAGTGTGAATTCAAAGCAGAATATTCTTTCCTGGATGGACTATCACTTAAAGCTACTGTATGGTTCTTGAGACCATAGTAAATTTGTGATTACTGGGATTTACTCAAAACTAAAAAAATCATGAGGGTTAATTCATCGCACCAATTTAATTAAAGGAGCGCATTATCTCTCCTCGATATTTATGAGCCCTTTAACCAGTTTCAGCACTGACACAAACGTCCGTATCCATTAAAACTTTCAACAGAACCCCATTGCACGACTGCCCCTAGTACATTCTCTTCTGAATTTACATTTTTAATGGATGGAGCAGGCCTTTATCTTAATAGAATCAATTTCAGTTAATTAAATCAAAATGAGCCGTTCTGACTGTGTTTGATCTCTAACGAGGAAAACAGGCTTCGTCTTATTAAAAGAATATCATTTTGTCTTTATGTTTGTGCTATTAATGAGTAAACGGCAGCCAAACCCTTAACGCTGGCACACTGTCCCCCTTTCTTCGACCCTTTTCTTTAAAGCCGAGGGCATTTCTTTAAAAAATGTAATGAAGTCATGATTGGTGACACGTGTTCAAATGAGAACACACCTGAACACTCCCTCTGCTTCCGCACACTTCATGTCTTTGAGTGTCACTCAAGCAAGCTGACACGTGCACTCTCAGGGAAGCTGACGGGCTTCATTAATCCTGAATAAATCCCGCTCTTTAAGACAGGCAATTAGACAGGCTCTCTCTCTTCTTCCCTCTACATACTAGTGTGAAGAACCAAGCCCACGTCCAGCATTCTTATCCACAGGCTTTCCTTCCATCTGGCCTTTAGATAAGATCTCTACCTCTTCGAAATCTGCTTATTGGGATGAGAGAGCCCTTCCTGACTGATTTCGGCCTCGAGTGTGGCTATTTTTGAAGGATGCAGGCAAGCATCCCTGGGCAACAAAGATGTATGGCATGGATTGTTATGGGGTAAATAAACAGGACATTCAGACTTTTGTGTTCTTTGTTTTAAAGAGAAAGGTCAACCAAAAATAAAGACTCATCATTTGCTGATATTTGACTTATATTGACTTATATTACTGATATTTGATATTTGCCAAGCTTCTTTACAGAGGAAGGCAAATAAGGATATTCCGAAGAATGCTTTATCTGAGGCCCTCAGTACCATTGTCACTTTTCTTACTATGGTAGACAATGGGGTCCAATGAGTTTTTAGTTGCAAGCATTTATTAAAATATCTTTCTGTGTGTTCAACCAAGCAGAGGTTTGCAACATCTAGAGAGTGATTAATTCATGAAAAATAAATAATATTGGGGTGAACTATCCACAAATAAATAGTACGCATGCTGGATTTATGTTAGAAAGACAATTGTTTATTGTTTCTTAATATAGAAATGTGATTGTCATATATGCCATGAACTTCATAAGGTGTTTACACAAAACTACAAATTCTATTATGATACATACTATGAAATCCTTCCATAGCTGTATGACATTCCTTCTTCTGTGAAACACAAAATCAAACAACACAGAACCCCATTGACTTCCATTATGTGGAAACAAAACCACTGAGTCATTTCTCGGAATATATTCTTTTATGTTGCAAGTTTTGTAAGACATAAGGGAATTAATGATGGCAAAACTTATATGTTATAGTTGACTATCAAATGTAGTTTTTTTTTATTTATACTTAGCAAATATTTATAAAAAAATGTTGTAATGCTGCTTCTCTTAAAGGGACAGCCCACCCAAAAAAGAAAATTACGTCATAAGTTACTCACACTTTATTTTTCCGAAACATGTATACATGGAAAAATGTCAGCAACTCAGAATTCTGAGTTACCATAACTATCAATGTAGATAAAATGTGATTTATTGTTCCGTTGAATATGAAGGATTTAAAAAAAAACAAAGTGTTCTATAATATGTTTGACTACCATTGTAGTTCTCTTTTCTATTGTAGTCAATGGTGCCCCAGAATCTCAGATGCTAACATTCTTCAAAATATCTTTCTTACTGTTTGACAAAACAAAGGAACAACTTAAGGCAAATTATACATTTTTGGGTGAACTGTCCCTTTTAAACATTCGCTCAGATGTGCTCCTCGACATCTATGTTCCTATGACAGAAATGGAACAGTCCAGGGTTGGATTAGTGGTCGATTGCACCTTATCTAAGATCAAGAGGCTCAGACCAGCTTTCCTGCAATAACATCCTGCAGTCTACGTAACCATAGCAACTCTGAGGGACCTGATTGTGGCATTAATGTCGTAGAAATAAAAGGCCAACATCGATTTGTATCTCATCGATGCAATCCAGTCGTGTTAGATTTAAACCCCCTCCCAATGATGTTATCTGACTTTCATTCCTTTGTAGTCTCGCAAATATATTTCCCCGCATCATTTACAGTGCATTTGGCAGATGCTTTCATCCAAAGCGACTTGGTTGATATTTATATCTGTATGTGTCTTCTGAGGTACCTGATGACCTTGACATTGGCAGGAGCATGCATGGAAACATGCATGCATGCTAAATGTATAAAACTGCTATATATATTTCATGGTGTGTCACATTCTATTCCTATCTGTATCCATATATATTGGTTTGCGGAGTGATATTGGTTTGGCCTCGTAAACACACATGGTGTAATCGTCGGTTCAGGCAGTGGCACCTCCATTTTTGAGTGCCATTAAAATACAGGCTGTCAGAGGGGTGCAGTGAAGGAGATATAATTATGCACCTCAGCCAGACACAAAAGGCCCAACACCCACACAGATGTCCGCACGGAGCAGTCAGCCTTTGCCTCACGGGACCCGGTACAAGATCATCTGGATCCTCTCAGCACATTCAGATGGGCATATAATGATGGCGATATCATTCTAGAAACACACGGAATGTTCTTCGGCTCTTGGATATGGAATCCTAGAGGGTCCCTACCTGCTTTTCTTTTAGCCGTGCCCCACCATATATGTGCATGTGTGTGAGGGGGAGGAGTTAGCACCGTAAATGTCTCGTATTTTTTTACTGGGTTTTTTGATGGGAATCAGGCAGCTGTTTTGCAGCTGTTAAATAAACAGGACCACCCCGAGTCTGGTTGGAAACGTGTTCTGGCATTTAAAAGGGATCGTTCATGCAAAAATGAAAATTCTTTTCGTCACACTCATGTTGTTCAAATCCTGTATGGCTGCGGAACAGATTATTTTGAGAAATGCCTTAAAATGGGGGTCGATGTTATTTGGATGCCAACATTCTTCAAAATATCTTATTTTGGGTTTCACAGAGTAAGGGACATCTGTAACTTCAAAATGGCTTGTGGGTGAGAGATTGATGATAGAATTTTCTTTTTTGGGTGATGCAGCACGGCAAAAAAGACAACACATGGGTCTTACAAGTTTTTAGAATTAAGGACTCTTAAAAATCTGTTACAGTTGAGCAGAAATTTCTCTAAAATTCTCTCCATGAGCCAAAGCCAATCCTATTGTATAACATCTAAAACCTGCACAACATACGTTTGAACTCGCCTTTTCTTCAACTTTTGGACAGCACATCCCCTTTAGCCTTGCCAAAGGCTGTCAGGTGAGAGAGTGAATGAAGGGGCGAGAAAGAGAGGTCGGGGTAAAATGAAAGAGATGTTGAGGGGGGAGGGAGAAGAGAGAGGGGAATAAAAGCGATGCCAGTGGAGATGCACAGGTGTCTGTGTCAGATCATTGGGCCCGTTGAGAGTTGGCAGAGGAAGAGGAGGGATGAGAGAGGCTGGTGTTGCGTTACAGCGGGCTTGTGTAGAGGGATGATCTGGGTCACAAGGTTCCCAGCGTCTCCACTGACACACACAGGGGATTGGAGCTCATCACCTCCATCCTGTAGTTTATTCTTTCAGTGGGGTAAAATACAATGAGAAATAAACAAAACAGGACTAGTAGTTAATCAAGAAATCCATTGCAATCCATTTTCAATTCATGTAAAATCATTAAGCCTTTTTACCACAATTTTAGTATAGACCATTTTGCGAGACATAAACAGCACTGGTCGAGTTAGTTTATAATGTTACGTATATATTACAGTTCTGCATTTAGATTTTTTTTTTAAATGTAAAATTCATTCTTTGCAAATGTGTAAAACCTGCAACTGACCAAACTGGAAAAAATAATGTCAGTTCAAGTCAAACAACAGTCACATTTATTACTATCTGAGAGGAAAAACAGCCTCTGTAAGCACTTGCCAGGACATTAATCCAGCCATGGGTCACTGACAAAAAGCAGAGATCTATTAAGTATTAATGACAGGCTGAGCACTGCCAAATCCCTGCTTCCCATAAGTAAAATAAGGGAAAAACAACTGTATTATTGTATGTGGTGGTACAATGTTGAGTGGTTTCGTGCCTACACAAAAGAGCCCGGTGGAGACCAGTGTTATTTGGTTACAAACGTTCTTCAAAATATCTTCTTTTATGTACTGAAGATGAAAGTCATACAAGTTTGGAACGACATGATGGTGATGAGAATGATAAGATAATTTTTTTTATTTAAATGAACTATCCCTTTAATGGGTCTTTCAAATCACATACTACCTAAATATATAATAATAATTTATCATATACGAATTGTCCTATTTTGAAAATAGTGTCCCAAAGATCTACTACCAGTGATCAGACTGAACAGCAAATTTTACCCACAACACACAGAGAGAGGGCGGATTTAAGTTTCGCATCATTGCAGTAATAAAATCCAACAGCAGTTTCTTTAACAAAGTAATAAATGTAAGTATACAGTCATTTAAAAAGCAATAATGAATAATTAAATATTTAACTACTATATTTTTTTGCTATGATTTTTTCTATGGTTTTGCTATGAGCTAGAAAAATATGTACTTTTCCATAACGAATAACGTCTCTATAATTAACAGTTCATAAAATCTTTTTTTTATAAAGAAGCAATATTTTTATTAAATAAACAACAGTTAATTTCATTTACATAATATATACATTTGATTTATAGTGAATTCTTATAGAAATATTTGAGTTCATCAGAGTTACTAAAATATAAACACAACATTTTAACTATCAAGCTTACACATGGGGGGTGTAAATTGTTTCATGTTTTATTGCGAGTTCGTAGGCCAGTAGGCCCCGTCTCTTTACGTTATTCTGTTTCACTCAATCGTATGTCACATTATTTTATCAAAATGTGTTCTGAATGCAATTTCATGTCGACTTCAATGTTTATTGGTCATAACACATTGGCGTTCAGTTCTTGCTGCTGGGTAAAAAGAAGCAATACAGACGCAATGGTGCATTGAGTTCCATCTTCCGTTCCTTGCAGCTGGTGCCCCCCAACCCTCGCAGAAATATTTAGTGGTTAGACATTTCAGTATCGTGAATAAAAAGCATCTCTTTGATTAATGTCATTATCACTTCTATTAAACAGTGTCTTAAGCCATTAACTTCAATGGCTCAGATGTCTGTCCTGGAGCTAACAAATCACCAGTTAAGACATCTGGCAATTTCACTCCGCATCACGTCTACAAGACATCAGAGTGGCTTTCTCAGCCTCTCTCATCATGACGACCAACCCCCTGTCATTCCTCCCGACTCCAGTCGACACATTCCGGGCATAAGTGGGCAGGAGACAGCGGAGCTGGAATGACAAGTTTGATCGTTCAAAAGAAGGCGGTCGGCCTCTAACTAGCATATTTCCTCGTGGAGACAAAAATTGCCTCATTGACACATAAGTTACATAGATTCATTCAAATGGAGAAACACCCGGAGGTCATAAAAATGTCTATTACTGATGCACCCGTACACACACACACCGAGAGACTCACCGCAGGGGCCGGGAGAATAATTTCATGGTGCCAGTAGAGACAGATTCCTCTGAAATATGACCAAAGGCATTTCCAACGGTATGACACACACTCTCCTTCAGCTGTTTGAGGGCACGTGATATAGATGATATTGAGGGCAGATTTAGGCAGAAAATCGGTCCGCACATAAAACCAAGCTGAGCTGGACTTCCAGGAAAAGAACTTTCATCATTAGACCGCTTTAAAATAGCTAGATGGGCAGAATATATATTTCTCCAGCAGTCTACAATTGTTTCACCAAAAAAGTGTCTTATAAGCTCATCTGAGGGAGTTTTAAAGAACGCTGAGAGCTGACACGCATACATGAACGGCAGAAGCGAGGCCGGCAGTGACCAGCACCGATGAAGTATGTTGGCCTGTGAAAACAGGTTCAGAGAGGAAAGGGATATTATTGCCTAAGAGGAAAACTTTCCATTAATCTAATAGACATTCAGCTTCCTACGGGACCTTCTAATAGAAGGCCTGGCTACAATAATCCTCAAAATCAGCTACTGAGTATAATATTATGCAAACCATGTGGGATTCAAAGAGGGAGCAGCAGTTGCTTGTAGCATTCCGGAGAGAAATATTATAAGGTGAAACAGCCATATATTTACAGTACGTATACACAAAATGATTAAGTATAACAATTGTGGAAAAGTATGTTCTATTTGTAATATAATAATTTCATCATTTTGTTTGTAATGCCACTTATATACGTAATACTTAATATCACAATTCAACAGTTTAAATTCTGACATCCCATACTCATGCTAACGATTTTTTATTACATGTTTCAGTAAGGAGGATAACAATAGTCGCCTAAGCTCACCACATATGAACGATTCTTTCTTAAGATTGATTTAGGTTTTAGAAAATCTCTTAATCTTCGCCTTGCATTAGTTTCGGGTCCATACAATAGAAGTAAATAGGTAATGCCACTGTATAGTTACCAACATTTTTCTATTCTTTTGTGTTTTTGGAAGATAGTCATAAAGTCTGGTTTGAAATGACAAGAGGGTAAGTAAAGTAATTGTATTTTTTGGTGCATCATAAAGCAGTTTTGTAGGATTTTTAATCATGTTTTTCGACCAACATAATCTCTATATGTTTGTGCACCCTTGAAAAGCAGCTTTACAGAATAAATAAGCTATTAAGAAATAATTAACATTTTAATGGTGACAATAAAAACCTTTCAACTGATAAATAAGAGTTAAAAGTAGTGCTGCTACTTATAGTTTGTTTGACAAACTGCTCTGACTGATTTGCCACGTAATGGGCTTGCAATATGACACATGTGCGCCATTCCATTAATACTCATGGGTTTAAAACATCGGCTTCAAGTCACGCCGAGCAATATATTCAGCAGCTCTGATGGGAAAATGGCCACAAAAATACAGCTATTGCGCACACTAGTGACAAATTGTGCAGCATTCAGAAATACAAGATGTTGCTTTAGTTGTTTGTTTTCTATGAATATCTTAGACATGCAATCCATGTGTTGCACAGAAAATGCTGAGCTGCTTTATAGAGTCGGGCATCTGACATTCTTTTATGAAAGAAAAGTGGCCGCTCGCGTGGCCGCTCGCTCTTCTACAAACAGCAGAGAGAGAGAGAGAGAGTGAGAGAGAAAGTGTGAGAGAGACACAGAGAGAGAGAGAGAGAGAGAGAGAGAGACACAGAGAGAGAGAGAGACACAGAGAGAGAGAGAGACAGAGAGAGAGAGAGAGACACAGAGAGAGAGAGAGAGACACAGAGAGAGAGAGAGAGACACAGAGAGAGAGAGAGAGACACACAGAGAGAGAGAGAGAGAGACACACAGAGAGAGAGAGATGGAGAGAGAGACAAAGACCCAGAGAGAGAGAGAGACAGAGACCCAGAGAGAGAGAAAGAGAGAAAAAGAGAAAGAGAAAAAAGAGAGGGTATGGGAGATTACGAGAAAGAGGGAGAGAAAGAGAGAGAAAGAGCAAAAGAGAGAAAGATTGAAAGAGAGAGAAGAGTGAAAGAAAGAAAGAGATTTATTATAATCAGTTGCAATTGTAGTTATCTCTTCCTTGGCTTGAAAAAGAAAATGTCCAAAACTGATCACACACGTTTCTCAATATTTGTTCAAAATTTATCACATGCTACCTCCACAGAATTGATAGCTCACTGGTTATTAACCAATGAAAGTTTTACATTTACTCTTTCGAAAGCTCCTGTAAGTCCCTTAAAACAAAAGTATAAAAATTCAACATGCCAAAGCGATTCTTATTTCACATATTAGTCATATGGAGAGTGAGTGGGTCAGTTTCAGTTCATGTACAAGTTACATCTTCTGTCAGCACATTGCTAGACTAAAGCATTTTGACTTTGACTCACGTATACTGGTTTCCATTTTACTTTTTTCCAGTTTGATGGGCTTTATCACATGTTACCCTTATACCACAACCTCTTCGCATTGAAAACATTTGGCTCTCATAGTCAAAACTACAGAAAATATCTTTCATATACATAATCAAATCTAGAATGTCACTTTAAACTCAAAGGGACAGTTAACCCCAAAGTAAAAATACTGACCTTAATTACTCGCGGTCATCTCCATATTGTTTATTGTTACCACCATTCATTTAAATGTTTTCCCCAGTGGTTAAAATTCATCTGAAACTTCATTTCAGCCGCACAAATGAGACAAAAATAAAGTCATTTACATTTGATGTGACAGGCTGAAAACAAACGAGTTCATGATGTGTTAAAATATGCACGCCTAAACCGCAAACCTTTTTGAAATTATCATTTATTCTCAAGTTTTTTTTCCAAATTACATTTCATTTCACAAAATATGTACAACAGAAATCCTCCCTCCGTTTTAGTTAATTTGTTAACGTTCATTGGTCAACATTTCCTTTACGCAATTTTGCCCTTTAAAAAAAAACAGGACCAAAGAAAACACAACCAAAAATCTCATTCCCTGTTCCAAAGTCTTTTTATAACTGCAAGCAGTTTTATTATTTTTCTACGAGTGCATATAAACTCTATTCCACATGCACTCAGCAACAAACAGGAAGTCGGAGGCTCTGTTGCTCGGAGCCGGAAATGCAATGAAACAAGGAAGAACAATTACAGCATTGACAGCGAATGAGAAGGAATCAAGTGCACCGTGACCCTGTGAATACAGGGTTGTTTTGTCAGCATCTGACGCGTTGAAGTCGCAGCCGAGTCAGATATAATGACAGACCGTGGCGAAACGAAAGAATGCGAAACCAATACATCCTGTATTTAACATACAGGATGTAAAGCATTTCTGTGGCTTTGAAGAGCGTGAGAGACAGACTCAGGCCAGGGCCGAACACTGAAACGTTCTCGAACCGGTCTGAGAAAGTGCCAAGGAACAACGAATCAACTTAAGAGCAGGTAGAGGTGTGAATGTAAGTCATGACCATGCCGTGCCCCTTAAAAACGTCACAAAGAGGTTGTTAAAAACCAAGCTGACATGTGCTTGTGCTATTGGTGATGAATAAAAAGACCACAGACTCGAAACAAGAGCTGAAATATGGAAGGCTGGGAAAACTATACAGAGTTCTTGCACATGCTGCACATGGGTACTCCAACAAATAACAACCATGTGAGGATAATAAAACTTTTGTGGGCTACAATTCTCGCCTTAATTGACAATAAGGCGCTCACTAAATCATTCTACAGCTGACATCCGTCGTTTTCTCGAATGAGTCAACCGTAATTGCGAAAATTTGGATCTTACCAAAGAAAGTGCAACGTTACCGATGACAGCCTCCTCTATTATTTCTGCATCATAAGTGAGTTTTTCTAGAAGAGCAACTTGCATTCATGGCATATAATCACAACACCATTAGTGCCTAAATAATGTGCAAAGCTATGCTTGACTTTGTGATATTAACGTTTTCACTGCTTTCGGATTCCAGCAGTGCATCCTAAATGATTGATCCTTGAGCCCCATATGCAATTCTCACACCGGTGACTGGCAGCAGTCACTACAGCAGGGGTTAACTGGTGACGTAATGTTTGGTGGAAGACTGGCCGTAGAGACTGTAGAAGTCAGTGTGCCTGTGCGACTGCGAGGCATCGATCCAGTCACGCATGGACAGGCTCTGGAGAGGCTGCGACATGGCCGGCGCTGAGGGCAGAGGGCCGTGCGAGTACTCCTGCGAGGTCACCGGCCAGGGGAAGGAACTGGAGCGAGGGTACGGCGGATGTCCGCGATGGCTGGACACGGAAGGCACCCCTGAGCAGTAACAATTGTCGACCGTGCACATCAGGATCTTCCGCGCTCCGTACTGGGGCAGCTGGGAGGCGCTGGTGTTTGGGTAATGGGAGTGGGGGAATACGGACGTGGAATGGGGTAGGGGTTGAGAACCGGAAGCCGAGCTGCTGGTTCCGACGTGCTGGGACGAGCCGCATGGCCCGAGGGCTTGCTGGGAGGAGTGTCCCTCGCCTGGGGCAGAACCTTGAGTGAGATTCAGGCACGGTTGCTTGGCAGCCGCGGGACCTGATGAAGAGGAAGAATCCATGAAGCTAGCGCCTGCTCGACTGCTCCCGCTGCCTTCGGGGAACGCCACGGAATGCCTGCGCTTCTCGCATAGGTACGCCGGAATGCTCTGGAAAAAGTTGGCAGGAGCACTGAACGGAGCTAAAAAAAAAGAATTGCAATCGTTTGTTATTGAAATGAAACAAAGAGGGATTTGTTGCGTTTAGGTTCATCATCTGAAGATTTTAGTAAATATATGATTTCAAAACTACCTTCTAGCATTTTGCTGAGGTTTTTCTCTCTTTTTGAGATTTCAGACAGAAAGAGCTTGGAGTTGAGACTGCCCACTTTGTACGATGACAACGTGCCGCCCACATATGATTGAGACCTATAAGCACAATATATAATCATAAAATAAACGGGGCAGCTAATGTTTACATTTGCACAACATTTTGAAAGTCATGTTAATGAATAACACATGAACATTGCGCCCCTTAAGTGCATTACCGACTCACCTGTCCATTAGTATTTTTACAGACTTTGTGTTCTGAAAAGAAGAAAACAAAAGCATATATTAGAATTACAAGTTATACATTTGCAATAAAAGGCCAAAAACTCATTCTCTTGTCATGTAAAACCTGTACTTTCTCCGGCAAAGCACAACAGAAGTTATTTTGAAGAATGTTGAAAAACTATGGTCCCCATTAATTTCTATTGTATCGACAGAAAACCAGTGCAATCCAAGTCAATGGTGGCCAACGGTCTTCTCCTACATACATCTATCATTACATTTATTTTTGGGTTCTGCAGAAGGTTTGTAAAAGAGGTGGTTCCACATTTAAAAAATCTGAATTGTAGTGCTCATAAAGAATTTCCCCAATTATACTTTTTATGATTATAAACAAACATAAAACTCCCTCTGATGTTTGACAGAGCTTAACTCAAGAAGAACATGTAACAGAATCTCGTACTTAACACTGAAACCCAACCTAAAAAGAACACTCATGCTTCCTGGATTCCAGAGAGGTGACCTGTGCATCCAGCCCATGAAAAATGAATGCCCATTCTACATCAGGCCAAAAATAATCATTTCTGCCATCTCTGCACACCATCACACCATTACTGCTGGTTATAAATCTGAGTTCAACCATAACAGCCTGGCAGAGTGAAACTCTTTATCATGTTTTCCATGACACAGGACAAAGACTCTTTAAAAAGCTGCTAAATGTCACCATTTATAACAAACACAGACCATCTTGCGATGACAAGGGCAATAAAAGTCAGGTCACCTTCATGAAACCGATGTCCTCCGCCTTATCGAAAACCATCTGGATGGAGCCGAGCAGTTTCTTGGCCTCTTGCTGTTTCTGGTGAAGCTGGAGGGCCTGGGCCGAGTTCTCCTGGCAGAACTTGGAATGGGCTTTATCCAGAACCTCCAGGGTCTTCCCTAGATCTTCCTCCAACAGCTGCTGCATTTTCTGATACTGAAGTTGTACCTCCTCCTTCAGATGCTGCACTTTGTCCTGAGGTTCCGAGGATCAGCCGCGGGTCGGCAAAAAAACATTCATTATTATTCCGGTCTTATAGCATCCCGGCAATGGGGGTTACACACTGCATCTTATTCTGAGCGAATGATTAGCAAAGACGGCTGTGGAAACTGGATTTCTTGTTGCGGAGAACTAGGCAAGAGAACGCTGTAGAACCGTGCTAATGTGGTCATTAATCACAGCAACAGGAAGAGCGGTCTAGATTAAAAACCTAAGTGTTTACTTTGAAAGCTTGCAAAGGATGTAGTTGTTGGGCTAATAATAATGCATTTACAATGTCAATGTCAGAGAAAGACACACTTACCTCCATGAGACATTTGTCAGATTCTAGCTTGTAGAGCTGCTCTTCGATGTCTTGAACCCGGTCTTCGATCCGATCTTGTTGTTTAATCAACATTTGCTAGAGATAAAGATAATACTTAGGTTAGTTTAGTTTTATGTTCTACGATTGAAATGACAATCTTTGCATTGGGGTAAATTCAAATGAATGTACGGCTAACATACTGTTTTTCACTATATGAAACCATCATAAACAGTATATACACCCTAAAAACAATAAGAGCAAATGCAAAATAAGTACAAGAGGCTTCACCTGTGATAAGTACTATAATCGAGTACCTTATATTTTTTTTAGAAAACGCTTCCCACACAATACAAACATTAATGGAAAAATATGATTTAATACAACTTTTATGAGGTAAAACCACAAAGCCCTCCAGTTCTTGGACCCGATTTACCACCACCTCCATCACTACGTTTTTGTTCTGTTGTAGGAAAACCACCAAAGTCGTTTTCCAACTATGGAAGTGAGCATGGTCCCAGAACAGTAATATGTATTACCTTTTGACAAAATATATCCACCTGTATAATGGTAGATATTTTCCATCCTTTGAATGTGTAAGTCTTAAATTGTACTAGCTTCCTCTTGCAACTTGTTGTTGTAAGATATTATTGATTCTTAACACAACAAATATATGTAAATAATACATTACAAACAAGAGTTCTATTATTTTAAACAAATAAATTGTAAATTCAAGGAATATATTACAATTTTAAATTATTGCCTTTGTAAGCAAAGGGCTATTCTGTCATATTTGTCAAATATAGAAATAATACGTACAAATTCCATGGGGCAGGACTTGTATTAAAACATATATTTATAAATAAAAATATATATTAATATCATTTTACAATACTCTAACAGAATCAAATCAACTTTTTTACCAAATGCCCAAAGCAAAATTCGAGAATTATTCTATTCATAGCAGTAGCCATGATTCAAAGCTTTCCAGTTAAATAGAAACTACGTAGGTAATAGAAAGTGATTGCCGTAGTCGATAATGTGATTTTGCATATTTGTCCAAACAACACTTACTATATATATGTGGCACACCCCTAAATGGACATCGGCCTTAAATAGCTATTGGCCAATCAGAATCAAGAACTGGAACCAAACATAAAAAAGGTCATATCGCCAGAACAGAAGAATGGCAGAACGGATTTCAAAACGGTAAAACTAAACTTAACTCGAGGGGAGTTGAAGTCCAAAATAAGTGGAATGTTCATTTAATGACTCATTGAAATGGACAATGCAGCATGATTTCGCCAGTAGTTATGCGAGAAATAAACTGTAAATCAGCACAAAATCATTTCAATATTCATGAGGTTGATTTATTTCATTTAAACCACTGGCAAAACTACTATGAGTTTATTCTGAAAATACATTATAAATCATCCACCCCAAAGCCCAAATACAGAAAAAGTGGGTGGGCTGGCTGGGTGGGCGGATGCAGGCTACATACAAATTATTCATCAAGGGACTCTGGATTCAGGTTCTACATTACTAATGCTGAAAGACTGAAATTAGTCATGAAGAATTCAAATTCAGTTCAAACGACAATCCCGCTGTTCTTCGTAGCAGTATATCATCCACATAGATATTTTAAGAAATAAAACAAAGAACGTGAGAAGACTTCTAATCTTCTGTTGTGATGCTCCCTAAGTAACTTTGTCTTTGCTTCCTGTTCCTTTACATTAGAATACAACTGTCAAAGCCCCCCGCCGAGAGTAATTGGTGCCCGAGGAGGAATTTCAATTATTGTCCTTTCATATTCCACGATAAACAAAAGAAAAAGCCCATCGCCAGACTTGACAGAAGTTCAGTGGTACCTAAGGAACGAACCAAATTAGCTTTAATTAAACAAACGCCTCATGCAGGAGGCAGCCACAAAAGCAAAGGTGGGGGTGCTGTCATGGCAACAAAGCTCTTTTTTCATATCTGTATATTCAGAGGGGAATATGGGAAGCGGAGAAGGCCTGACAGCGTAAAGGAGAGAAGCGAGAACGTTCGCGCTGTCTTTCACCATTTTGTCTTTGTCTGCGACCGAAGGCAGAGACAAATCGCGTTGACCCCGAGAGTGTGACTCTTTTGGGGCCGGGCCGTGTGATGAAAGCGGGCTTGCTCAGAGATAACTGCTTCCTGTTCAAAGAGGACAAACCTCAACCACACCAAGCCACTGGAAAGCTCGCCGGAGAAAACTCAAGAGGTTGTGCCGCCGATGTCTAAGATGTGCAATTTTTAATATAACAAAAAAAGTGGGATTCCTAGTAGAAGCAAACATAACAAGCACTGATTTATATAAAGAGTAAAGATCATAAAGAGAAAGCATGTCAACGACTTTAGAATGCAGCGGTACAGGACAAGCCGAAGACCCAGGGAGGGATTCGCTGCAGACTAATGATCCTCCATCACCCCGTCTGACAGACGTTTATAACAGCTGACTGTACCCTCGGTGCCAAACGAACTACATCAATCACTGCCGATGATACGTGCAGCCCAACCTCATCCTTTCAACCGATTTTGTTTGCCGAGCATATGACAAATTGCATTCGCAACCGCGAGGTACCCTGTAAACGCACAAAGTTGTAAGCGGTGTATGTGAATCGCGTCCCTGCTCGTGAGTCTTGCTGGTGTATCAGCTGATTCTAGTGTGGGACAAACGGATTGGATTTGACAGGAAATCAGTTTTCAGTTCCAAAATGAAAAGAGTGTCATCCTTTACTTAGAATCTTGTCAATCCAAACGTTGAGACTTTCTTCTGTGAAACGCAAAAGAAGATATTTGAAAGAATGGTTGTAACAAAATAGTCTGTCCTGATTGACTCCTATCGTGTGGACACATAACCAAAGTGAGGGACCAACGAATTTCTTTAAATTACATTTTAATAGCTTTTGTGTTTGGCAAAACAAAGAAAGGCATGTATATTAAGAAGATGGTAGGGTGAGTAAATTATGACCCAATTTTCATTTTGGCAAAACTATCCCTTTAAGATCTTTTACATCATTGTCATAACGTTCACTTTGTTTAAAAAGGATTGATCACACACACACACACACACACACACACGCACGCGCGCACGCACGCACGCACGCCTAATGTTTTAAAATTGTATTTGACCGTTTCTTCTTTGTAACTTTGTAACAGGAAGGCATTTTGAGAAATGTCTGGATGGTTTTGGGCCAATGTTGTGATTATCAACATTTTCTTAAAATATGTTCTTCTTTGTTCTACAAAACACAGGTTTAAAATGATAGGAGGGTGAGTAAATAATAACATCATTTTTAGTTTGGAATAAACGATCCCTTAAAGATCTATTACAGAGTTGTTTGTGGACAATATTTGGTCATCTACATTCTTTAACATATATTCTTTTGTGTCCTGCAGAAGAAAGTCATACAGGTTAGGAATGGTATGAGGATGAATAAGTTATTAAATTAATTTGTATATTTGATCTCTCCCTTTTAGATCGATTACAGGGTTGCAGCAGTGTTCACATTATTTGTAAGGACGATTCACATACTAGTAAGCATTCTGTCATTATTACTTCATGACATCGTGTTTCTCAGATGAAACTCATACATATTAGACTGATATGAGGATGACTAAATAATAAAATAATTTTTATTTAGGGGTTGAGTGTCCCCTTTAAGATTTATGACAGGATTGTTAAGGCATTGACTTTAGGATGTTACACACATAAATAAAAATTCTGTCATCACGTTGTTTTAATGCGGGGTGAACTATCCCTTCAAAACCACTGCAAGTTTTTATTCTCAAACTATACTGCCTTTGCTTTAACATGTCGGATGCATGTGACAGTCAAGTGAAGTCTTTCCTACAACATGCCAACTGTCATACACACAGCATACAGAATACCAAAAAATGTTTGGACTGCAAAAATCAGGTTTAAAAAAAAAACACCCTTTTCTTTACAGATTCAACTGCTGTTTATCTACATCAACATCAGGAACAGAAGGAAGGTCAAGGAGAAGAAAACCGCACGGAGACACAGAATGTCTTTGAAGCTCTAGGATCTAAGACCGTGGCCTAATTGTAATGACTGATGAGCTCGGGCTGCCGGCAGAGGCCTGGAGGGTGGAACCTAATACCTCATGGCAGTGTTGCTGGATTGCCATCCAGGACAGACCTCTCTCAGGGGGGAATGGGGGTAGGGTGCTCAAAATCACTGTCATTTCAAAGCAATGTCTCTTGCGCCAAGGTCAGAATAAACGGGGCAAAAGCAACCTTGCCTTGAGCTACAGCCTCAAACGGGACGATTTGCTTTGTGGCATATGAATGGTGAAACTAAGTGCGTCAAACTTAATTGTACCTTGTGTGAATACATCGCACAATATTTATGAGCGTGGACAGGCTAGAGAAACAAGCGTGTGGAAAAACTGAAACCTCCTGAACATGGTTTCAGTTTCAAATGCTGGAGCTACGGCAAGGATTCTTGGTTGGTTATCATGGCCTGCATTTCATTTGATAGAAACGGCATCCACGTTGTCAGGGAAACTGATGCTTATGTAAAAAAATGGAAAATAAACAACAAACTTTCAACAAAATCAATTCAGTGGAACACGGGAACCGCTTCGCCCTTAAGGGTACAGTTCACCTATAATGAAAACTCACCCTGCTGTTGTCGTTGAAGCCTGTATGCTGTTCTTTCCACGGCACACAAAAGGAGATATTTTGAAGAATGTTGAAAACTCAACAACAGTGGCATCCATAGGATGTTATTTTTTGGGTACGGACGTTACTAACATTCTTCAAAATATCTCCAGACAATCTAACGAAATTTCCATTATTTGGGGTTTATCATCACTAAAACACAAATGCAGAAGGAAAAATACATAACAAATAAGACATCCGCATAATATCCGGGCAATTTAAAAGCCCACTCTGGCTGTAAAACAGCATTTTGCTGTTTTTCATTTCTGAATGTGCCTCTCAACACTATAAAAGCCTTAGGAATGATTTTTCAGAAGCACTGTGCATTGTCGATCATGCAAAAAGGGAAAAAAAGACAATCCAGGTCATTTTGTTGCAGCGAGCCTAGGAAACTGCAAAGGGTTGTTAGGGGTGAATTAAATCCCAATCTGGCCTTTTCCCTCATCTGTGCCACCGAAAATAAGACTCATCATTAAATTCTCCAGTCGCAGTCCTCCCCCTCCCCAAAATGCCACGCAAGGATGCACCTGTGCTGGGAAGATAAGCCCAAAGGAGAGCTTTGGTATTGTCTGCAGCTCAACCCAATTGTTTATCATTCAAATGGAAGAAAAAGGGGGAAGGGGACGGCATAGTTAGGCGACATTGATGAAACTCTCCCCTAGTTGAGAAACACAACCAAACACACAACACAAATGAATTGGAGGAAACAGAACATTGGTGTTTATGGCTAGCAGGGAACCAAAACCGAATCTAAGATCAGGCGTCTCAACGTGATGGCTTACCCTGATATCGTTCCGCCTGACTTCTATATCACACACGGCGTGCCCGTGGTTGGTGGCACATCTGGAGAAGCAGCAGTATTGGCAGACGGCCACATGCTCGGTTTCACAATGATACAGTCTGTACTCATCATGCTGTGGACAGCTCCAGGCCCTGACGTCCTCAGCGTCCACCAGCAAGTGTCCGGCGTTGGAAGAGGGTTGTTGGAGATGGGTCTGTACGTGGGAATGGCAGCAGGGTGCGTTGCACCGAAGGCAAACCTTCTGGGCCTGGAGCGGCGGGCCGCGACGGCACAAGATGCAGTGCAGGACCGCCGGCGTCTTCTCGACGTTTAAAGAGTTGAACTTCTCCACGATGTTGGACAGTTTGTGGTTCTTGTCCAAGCTCGGCTTTTGGCTGTATGCGTGGTTGCACTCGGGACACCGTACCATTCCTGCATCTTTCGACCAGGCCTCGTTGATGCACACGCGGCAGAAATTGTGTTTGCAGGGAAGCTGGACGGGCTCAGAGAACACGTTCAAACAAATGGGGCATATCAGCTCTTCCTCCAGACAGTTCTTCCAGTTCTCTGCCATCTTCGACGCTTTGAATCGGGCTCGCCTGAAACTTGAAAGTCAAGAAACCCGCATGAAACCTCCTTGAGGCCTAAGGAGAGTCTCAACTTTGTCGCCGGGGCCTGATCCTCTGTCGGTGCTACAGGGAACGAACCTAAACTTGTGCCAACGCTCTAGAGAAGTACAGTGGCACACTTTTGCTCAAGCCACCTGCCCACTTCTGTATTCGTATGTGTCAACTGTGGGCGTCCCAAGAATGTGGGACTTTTCGCTCTTGTGATTTGAAATGCCGGATTATATTCCCAGTGTGTGGCCCTCAACACCCAGTGTATAATCTACAACGACTATGAATAATCCACATAATCTTGGCAGGCAAGACACGGCCTTTCCTCAGACACACTCTCAAGGAAGAAGTGTTGTTCAAACAGCATCACTTGGACACCAAGACTACAATCTCAAAGCCTGATCACACATTCAAACAAGCTTTGATCTGATTGGTTAATCCCTACACATACATGTAGACTACAAGCATACTACACTTCCCCCTCATTACAACAAAGGAACACATCCACTGGTATGCACCCAGTCACTATACTCCCAAATCGAACGGGAACCGGACCGCCAGGCGCGGCGGCTTTGATCTTTTTAAAAACGTTCCACGGTGGAACGTTCAACGTTACAATGTATCCTCAAGCGTTACATTCGCGCTACTTTGTATCATTTTCCTGCTGCGCGTTTCCTTTGATCCCGGCATAGAGGAGAACCACAGAATTAAAGCTGTGACGTCAAATCCCGAATCCCGTTCCAGAACCAAACATGTTTAAAAAAAAACGGAGCCGATCTCGCTATTGGTGTCCGTCAGCTGCCATTTTGCGTTCCTATTTAAAAACGAAAAAACACCCCGGCTTTGTTTTGTTTTCGTGCCGGACTCAAAAGTGGATTTTCCCGATCCGGTCCCGCGGACTCCCGTCCATGTGCCGATCCTCGAAACGGCACCGTGGGATTATTTCTGGATGTCCCCCCTCCGCTCCTTCAGGGCTGGAATGCAGGCACACGAATGAGAGTTTCAACACACGAGCGTCGCCTGGCCCCTCCCCTTTGAAAGGCGCTCCGCCAATCACGTGACTCGCCGCGGGATTAGTTTGCATAAAGGAGGGGATTTGTGAAACGGGGCGGGGCTTAATTAAAGGGCAAAGGGTCGGGAACGGATCGCGTAGGGTTCATCTTTAAGAGTGAACAAACGGGAACGAGTGTGCTTTATGGTGTTGTTTAACAGGTTTGAAATGTAAAGTGAACGGGGATTGAAAAGGAAACAATAAATGGAGAATGTCTAAATAGGGTTCTGGCCCTTTAAGAGCTGCGTCATAACTCAAACCCATGATCAGTTCAGGGAATGGGTGAGGGGGGATTACGGGGATTTCTCACTTCTGGACCTGACATAATCCAGTCCTACACACAGAGGAAACCACACCAACACCCTTCTGATGACGTGCAGAACACCAAATAAAAGTCAGGCCTTCTGGATCTGAACACGTGCTCATTATGAATATGACGTCACAGCTGTAGGTTAACTTTGGGACACTCTATAATATAACAGACATGACCTTAGAAGTTCAAGCAACCAATAATATTAAGACATATTGACATTAAAACAAAAATCTGTTTAAAGACATTAAAGATAATGGTTCAAGCAATTGATGTGGGCTTGTACAAAAGTCTGGAACACAGTTATAAATTAAGTATTGTTTGTTGATATTAATTTTGAGCCATTAAATTAATAACTATGTATCAAATGTGTTTGGCAAATGTCACCCAAAGTTTCCCAGCTGTGAGCGCATTTATTTACTTCCTAGGATATAAACAGTTACAGGTGGGAAAGTACAGAACAAAGCCTGCCAGGAAGTCATTATTAAGACACGACAACTTAACAGACATATCCTTTAACAGAAGTAACACAATATTTGTGTGTAACTTTAAATCTGCAATTTTATCATGTTAAAGGGAACACAGTGTCATATATTGAGAATCCTAGATACCCCTGTAAGGTGTTTGCTTAGGATCTGTAAAACATTTGTGTTCAATAGTCTTCTAAAAGTGTTATTAAATGTTCAACATCAGTAAATCATGACATGTTATCACACTGATTGGAGAGAAAGTGCCTTTGTGTTGCACATAGGGCAGTTATATTCAAAACATTTAACTCTAGAATAGAGGGTGAAAGTTAAAATTGACATTAAACATGTTTGGTAACGCTGCCATAGTCGAGGACATACTTTAACTCCCTTTGTGAAACATTGACATTTATTTGCAAGCAAAACGTGTCAACAAATGGAACATGACAAAAAATTCCATTTATACCGAATCATATTTCATTTCCTCAGACAGTGTAAGGAAGATAACTGAAAATAAACGTTTCTACAGTATAAATAAAGGTTTTACAAGGAAAAGTTTAAAATATGAGGAAATAACAAAGAAAGCATTTGTCCCATAGTGCCGGCAGCAGTTGCTGGACATAAAATTCAACCTTTTGCTACATAAAATGAAACATATCGAGAAGTGTCTGAATGCTGTAGTAATCCTGCAATATTTTCCATAACTGAAAAGCAGTAAGTACACTGCAGCTTGTGTAATGAGAATTTAAAAAATGTTGAGAATATAAATTTGGGCTATAAATGTCAATTTGGGAACTCTTATATAAAACTATCGGCACCTTTTGGGATTCAATTTGTATTGAAATGTAAGACTGGCCAAGAAAATAATCAATGTTCCATCAGTCAAATTGAAAAGCTCGAATAAAAAAATAGTGAATTGGACATTTGGTACAAAAATAAGTTAAACATGCACACATCAAATTTTTTACTCGTATGAACTATAATATGCAGTTTTATCTATAATAACTATCGATGGCATGAATGACTGAATGCATTTTAAAACGTTATATAAAACATTACTGGCTACCAAAAAACTTAATGTTTTTGCCTGATGGTGTAGAAGAAGACTCCACAGATAACCATGCAATTCCACATTGTGACTCTGGAATGTTGCAGTATGCTACTGTAAACATGCTCTTGCTAAGACCACAGTGTTTTTCCTTATAGATGAATAAGGACACAAGCAAGAATCTGATTATTTCGGGAGCTTTGATTAAATCTGATTTGGCTTCATTATCAACTTATCAATGCACAACAGCAAGATATTCTAGGGGCAGTCTAATACATATGGTCCCAAACCACTCGATTATACTACCGTTCATATTTGGTCCCAAATATATACTCAGTATAAATACTTTTTAACACTCAACCATAGTAAAGTAAGGCAGGATTCTGCAAGATGCACAACCTTATAGTAAACTTAAACGTCTCTTGCTGCATTTGGCATCTTCATTCTTCATTCCGGGTGATCTGTTGGCAGAATTCCTGGTTTTAGGAATGTCCAGGACAGCATTAGATGGCCTTGACATCAATGAGGTTGCTTTGCTGGGTGCCCTGCCTCAGAGCCTTGATGCCTTGCAGTCTGCGTCCATGCAGAGTGAAGCGAGACCATGCCAGCAGTTGAAGAAGAGCGCAGGAGATTGGTATGAACACCAGCAGGTAAAAGCAACCCTGGCGCAGTGGCACAGGGGACGCGGGGGCTGAGACCGCTTCTGCTCCTGCAGAGTTCCTCTCAAAGATGTCATACCCTGAGAAATCACATTGAGACATTTTAACCATCAGTATAAGAGTGAAGAAAATGTATCTTAAAACTTATAATTTCATGGGCTCCATGTTTCGGAGAAAAAGGTTTATATAGCAATTTTTTTTGTATCAAACAGAAAAATAACATAGAATACAAATGTCATAGTTTTGTATTCAGTTACATGAAATAAAGACACATTAAGCTGTGTTTTATCATGACATTTCTTATTTTATGGGTGTGCCCGAAGTAACAATCTACTTCCTGTTACCTACTAGGTTGAAAAAAGGTTTGTCCCAGTCTCACATAATTTGCATATTATGATGCCATAGAAGTATGTAAATAACTTGTTGACTAGACTAGGAGCTATATACTCTCTTTTCCCAAATACTGTTTTCAAACATACAAAGTGTCTGTACAAATCTGTTTCTGCTATAGGCTGGAAATGTTTTAAAATGTAAACTACCAGCGGGGATCGTAGGTGGTAGGAGTGAATAACCAGCAATCTCCTCCACCTTCAATACCACAAGTAAGTCCCTTGAGTAAGGGACTCCCTCCCAACTGCTCCCCGGGCACTGCAGGGTGTGTACATGGAGGGCTTACGTATATGAAGAGCACAAGTCCCCATACTTGGGAACACTTTAATATGTTATGGTCCACTCTTTTACTCGGAATAGTAATACAAATATCTAAAATCAAGTAGCCCTGAGATACTGTTCTGCTTAGGATATGCACCAAAAAATTTATAACATTTAAGAAAGTGCATCAAACAGAAAGCAAAGTCCCAGAAAAAAGGTCTAGATCACACTGTCTCTCAATCTCTGTGCAAATTAATAAATGTAAAAGTTTATTGTAATGTAGCTACAGAAGCCAACACACATACCTGTGTAGACGCATAACAACCAGGTGCCAATGAGCGGGGCAAAGGTCTGGCCAGGCTTGGTTACCAAGGCAACCATACCGAAGAGAAGGGCTGAAGCTGCTTGTTGCCGGCGGTTCAACACAAAGTCCTCGTCCACCAGGTCAGTAACCACCAGGTTTAAAAGCTTACAGGTTCCTTCCGTGAATACGCGGTTACTATAGAGAAAATAGACAATATAGATTTAATATGGTTTGGCATTTGAATGCATATATCGCCACATGCAGCCTGCATTAAATAAACAATAAATCAGCAAATTTACAAAAACTACTAAATAAAAATAGGATTCAAGTCTACTCCTCAAAGCACATATCTTAGGTGTGTTAGCATGAGTATATGTGCTCTGCCATGAGTCTTGAAACAACATAAGCACACCTGCCTCAAACAAAGATTATTAACCAAAACTTTGACCTTTGAATGAGTATGAGGGACAGCACCTGTAGTCGGATGGGGAAGGCCATACGACCTTCATTTCTCACCTAGCAATAAAGATGCAGAGCAGGTACACCTGGTCCGCCCCGGCTAACAGCATGGCTATACTGAGACACAGCTTTAAAATGAAGAGCCAGCGAATCACCTGGTAGACACCCAGTTTTCTACACAGCGTCAAGAAGTAGAGATTGTTCAGATGAGGGGCGATGTAAGAAAAACCTGTGCCGGGAAAAGAGCTTCCATTAGGAGAGAAAGAAAAAAACAGTGTCTGGAGAGCATCTGGGAAATGTTCATTAGATCTAATGAAGCTTCCATTAAAGTCTTCAGGTTCCCACAAGCATTATGCATTACACAGCCGACATTGTTGAAGCTGCATCGGCCATGTGAGAAACTTCTTTATCTCTGTCTGTCAATGAAAGTCTCATACCCAGCAAGAAGGAACCGGTGGAGGCAGATATACGGTCTGACAGGAGGTGTTCCAAAAACAGGGGGAAGAAGTTACTGTTGAAATGGCAGTGGAAAACCTACAGAGGAAAATACAGAATTGGTTGTTCAATTGTACGGTATGTCTTATTGCACATTTTCATATTTACCTGTACAAGGTTCATTGAGACAAACCACAAGAAGTTTCTGTGATGTGACAACTGCTTCAGATATTCCCCAAGAGTTACTGGCTTCTCAGATGAGGTAAAAGGAGCTTGGCCAACACTGAGTCTAAAAGATAGAATCCAAAAGAGACATCAATATGTTGGGTCAAATATGTTGATGCAGCTGTAAAATGATGAAAGTGCATTTGTGCATTTGACCGGTAGTCAAAAACCATTGATCCTCTTTTACCTACAGTATATTGTATGGATGCAAAACCAATATCAAGTCATTCGGGACCAACCTTTTTCTAAATGTGAAGATAAATGAAAGTCAGGTTTAAATTATTGGTAGGGTAAACTACATTTTTTTGTGATTTATTTTTTATACATAAAACAATCTTACACAATTTAAGGCCCATTGTTATGAGAAAATAGCAATAATCTTTAACTTAATTGAGGAAGACCATGTTAAAGTTTAAAATCATAGTCAAATAATACATCAAATCGAAGGTTAATACTGATTTTCTCAGAATTTGATTTTCCAATTTTAGCCTGGATTTTACATGCGGGATAAAAATGGTGACAATATCTTTTGGGAGTGAACTTTTTGGGAGTGAACTATTTGAACTAAGAGCTTTATGTTGTATGTAAAACATCTTCATTCTCCACTAAATGCTTCTTATGGCCTTGATATTAATATAATTTTATCTCAATATAATATGTTTCAATATAACACATCCCCACAAAGTAAGAATTGGAAGAAAACGAAACGACAAAAAGGTGAAAACAGATGCATAGGATTGAAAACTTACAAGTTGAGCATTTCTGTGTGGGTGGAATGAATAATGGAGAGCAAAGCTCACACATTTTCTCTGAGAGAAACTATCTGAGGTTTAAAGCTGAAACTATCATTTCTGTTCACTTGACGGAATACGAAGCTTTCTTATTTGTTTGACCTGTTAGGTATGCTAGCCAAACCATAGATCTAAAACTCAATATTTTCTTATTTCAAACTACACATGACAACCTTCTTTATGTGCAATGGCTTATGAAGGCTATAAAACATTTAACCTTTGCTACTGAGCTACAAGAAATCTCAGTGGATAAACCTCCTATGTGGTCATAATTTTGGCTTTAAATGTATTTAAGGGATAGTATACCAAATGTTAAAAATATGTTCTCATTTACCTACCTTCATATTGTTTAAAAACCTATTTGACTATCTTCCTTCAACAGAATAGAAAGATTATATTTTGAAAAATGTTGTTGAGAAAACTACACTGGCAGCCATTGACTTTCATTTGTATGAAAACAAAACCACTGAAACATTTATCAAAATATCTTCTTTTGCTTCTCGCACGCCTTACACGTTTTAAATAACATGAGGGTTAAAAAACAACAGGATTTAATTTTTTATGCAAAGTTTCCATTTTAAGACTTATTTTGTGAAATATTTAGGGGTAATGTCCCTTTAAAAGGCTTTCCTGGTAACACAAATAAACAATGTCAAACAAACACCCATACATCAACTAAAGTATTTAACATTGGGTTACTCCATTGGGAGTTCATTTCTGCAATTAGCGTGAAATAAATGACCTTTGGTGAAAAGTAGCTGCAAATCCGGTAGTAATATTAAGCGCTAACAACTAATTGTGAAACATTTCGCATTTATCAGAATATAAAGACATTAGCTTTTCTCTTACTCAGTGAGTTCCTGGCTGTCGTTCTTGTGCTGTTTAACTTCTTTTTGAAAGCGATGGCGCAGAAGACGTAAAACTACAGCAAAGCCCACCATGGAGAGGGCAGCTAGTGTCACGCAGAATAACCGGAAGGAATAGAAGTCTTCCTTGTTCCAGAAGGAGTAGGAAAGAAAGACGGACAATGAGCCCAGAGCACTGAACAGGGAACTGTGGAAATTGAGGCGCGTGCGATCGTGTGCTGACACGGCCAAGTCGGCCAGCAGGGCATTGTGGTTGAGATCCACCACGGTTAGGAACCCATCATAAAGGCACAGACAGATGAGGAACTGCAGTCCAGGCCAGGTCCAGGCCACCCAGAACGCCAGGAAAGAGAGGGCGAAAAGAGGTCCGCTTCTGGAGAGCGCCTGCAGACGTTTTAGAACCACCTCGGGCGAGGTGATCTGAGACCCGGATCTAAAGAAAACACAGAGATTTAAATACTGCGATATGAAAAAAAGAAAATGTTAGGTTATAAGCAGTATTCGTTTAAAAAAAAAAAACAAAGCTTAGAGAAGCACAATGTATTAAAATGTTTGTTATTGTTTATTTTGCAGATGATATGATTTACAAAACGTTGACCAAAACTTACGAAATGAAGACCAAAATCTTGTAAGTGTCTCTGCCATTTTCTTCATTAATCTAAACCTTGACTATATATACATTTTGGATTTATTAAAGTGATGGTTTACACAACACTTTCAGAATAAATTTAATGACAAAGACAATTTTCTTTGTTTGGTTGAACACTGCTGGTAAATGTTATCCAAGAACTGATTGGTTATAACCAATGTTTTAAATATATTTCTCTCTGTTCATCGCAACAAATAAATTAACACAGATTTGGAAGAACTTAAAGGCGAGTAATAATGATTCATCTTATTTTAGCGAGCCATTCACTTTAGTTTTACACCAAATTACACAGGTCAAGTTCTTAAATGGTTAATCATTTGTTTTAATGTAGCTAAGAATTTTCACATGGGACCATGGGAACGCTCTAAACTGAACATATATGGACTTTCATTTTCTATATTACATGAAAATGACACTGTCCAGCAGTGTGAGGAAGTGAACAAACTTACTGAGGGGAGCTGAGGAACGAACGGTCACTCAGCCAGCCGAAGAGAGGATCATTTAGACTGTTCCAAATCAAAAACACAGTCTGTGAAAAAGTAAGGAAAGTGTTATAGAGAGGTTTTACTGAGAAGGGTATGTTGTGGAAATGTTATTTGAAGTGCATAATTATAGACAAAATATTAAAACAATTAAACAGTGGCATATCTAAAGAATTTTTTGCCAGGTCAAGATGTAATTTAACATTCGTTCTTTGCTATAGTCCACTATAAGATCAAATTTGATTGATGGGCTCAAAAGTAAAATAACAGAATTTTAATTTTGAGTGAAAGCAAGTATAATTGTCATCATTAAGTGTACGTATATGTTTAATAAGGATGGTGAAAGATTTAAAAAATTAAAACCTTACTAACTTGTGCTGAAATCATTTTAAATCATTAAAATACTGAATTGTTTTTCTAAAGTTACTTCCTGTCAGGCAATGAGTGTCACACTTTTTTTGACCAAATACATTTGGGTGCATCTATAAATATCCGTGATGAAAACATATTAACTTTGTAACTAAGTAAAAACTCACAAACCCACCTCTCCCACCCAGAATGACAACTTGTCGATCTTGTAAACAGACACAAAGGTCTCCACATAGTAAAGTAAGAAGACATTGTGGAGAATGGAGACAAAGAGAGCCAGGGAGCCATAGAGCACAGCTGTGGAGACGCCCTGCCAGCGGCCCCATTCTCTCCTTCCCATCCTTTGCAAATTCTCTTGCTTTCTCTCTGCTCTTCCTGCCCACGCAGAGCTCTACACGTCCCACAGGCTGACCAGGGCGGGGTCATCTCTCTATCCACTCCTGCAAACAGACACACACCATGCGGATCAAAACCACACACATGTAAAACATGGGGAATAATGAAACATCTTTTGCTTTGGCTGATATGAGGCTGGGTAATGTCTGCTATAGGTGAATGAAAATTGACCTAGATTAGTTTCAGAGAAATGTCATTGGTAAATGGCCAAGCCAAGGCGAAAACTGGACATCTGTACTTCATTATTAAGTTGCTTTTGACTTCATTCGATGAATCTGCAGTTTTCTTGACAAGAATCTGGAAAGAGGCTCCATCATCAGCACAAATAGCGGAAACCTCTTGTCCAGCTATTTTTACAAAATAATAAGTATGTGGGGAAAGCAAAGCACCGGCATCTCACAAAAACACAAATCATTGTTTTTATAGGCCGGTCATGACTATGGTCATTCTATGAGGATTTAGAACTAAAATGTATAGGGAAATATACAGTTTTTAAAATAACATAATACTGTCCACATGTTTGGAATATAATATAACAATTTAATACAGCACATGATACAGGGTGGAGCCGTCCCAAACCATATACTATGATTCTATTCCAGCTGAAAAATCACAATGCTGCATCATGTTCATATTTTAAAACAAACACCAAAAAACCTTTAGAATTTACTATTGTTACACATTATTAACACACATTTAAGGCACTTAACATTATTTTTATAACCACTATAGTGATTGGATAAATGGTAACACATATTAATATTAATTAATATGTCAATTTTACAGCAATTTTTGAAAAAGTAAAATGTTTGATGGCTTTTAAATAATTGACTATTAATCGTTTTTTTAAATGGAGTGCATGGCCAGCATTAAGCAAAGGTAGCGCATTATTTGTACAAAAAGTAAACAGGATTGTAACAAAAATAAAATGAACAAAGTTAGAGTGGAAATGACAAAAAAAATGTAAACTGAAGATGGTAGAATAGAGAAATATATTATATATGTATAAAGGTATATTGGTACACATTCAGAGATAATACCATCTCATCTTGTCATGTTTTTAGCGTGTATTAAACCAAATTAATTGTGATCAAACCAAAATACCACTGTAATAATATCTTTAGCAAAATACCATGAGAAGTCACCATTGAGGGTATTATGAGGAGTTTGAGAACCAGACTATTCTAATGGCTTCAAAAGCCCGGTCTTGTTCTCTGACTCTGGACACCACCCAGCACGGGCGATTTTGTTTTGGGTTACACATTGTGTCTGAACACCCCAAAACACTTCTAATAAGACAAAAATCCTTTGAATCTGTAATTGCACATGAACCTAATATCTTAATGAGCTCTCATCCCAGATTCAAAGACAACAAAAACAAGCATTGTTATTCAGGACGGAGATTTCTCAGGGGTCCATTGAGAGATGTTACCCGAGCAACATTACTGTAGGCCGAGATCTGCATCTGCTATCAAATATTGAACCTTTACCAAATAGTAGGGTGGATCAGATTGTAGGTAAGTGAATATCCTTGTACAAAAGTAACACTATAATATTTGCACAACATCTACAACGCCTGTTTTAAAATGCAATCCTGCCACGTGGCATTCGTGAGCAAAATGTAAAGAAAAAAAAATGCACATACTGTGCAAGTTCATACAAGTTGTAAATTTCAATTGAAACACTCATTCCAGAAACTACACATCTTATATTGAAAGCTACATTCAAAGTACCCTTCTCGCCCCTCTTGTTTTAAAAGAGGAAAGTTTGAGACACTTCAATTCCTTAAACATGTTGATGAACTTGTTCTCATCCATGTGTGATTTTCATCTGATCTTTGCAGCGAAGCAAAACACTCCTTACAGGAACATAATGCAAACAAACGGCGATTTTCATCTCATCTCAGCAAGACAGGTGTTCCCTGGCAGATATGATTCAGACTTGGATCCAAGTAAAGATTTGTGCAGGGCAGAAACAGGTTGCCCACCTGTCTCTCTGCATTGAAAATACTTGTGCATACACACTGAAGTGCATTTACGCTAGTGAACCATAAAACATCAAATATTCACACTCGCTTGCTTTTCGTTAAGGGTCTCAAGAATCACTGGGCACATTAAAGCACCACCACAAAGAATTACTTTTTATTATTATTTGCTCGCCCTTAAGTTGTTGCATATGACATTGTCCTGGTGTTTTTGTTCTGTTATCACTACAGACTGCTGACAATACTTGTATACAATTTTTTGGTCTGTTAAACACAATGATTTTTAGGAAACCAACATTTTGGCATGTTTGACTAAAAAATGATCAACTACAGAATTCAGTGATGTCTCTGAAGTCTAAGTTGCATAATTCTTTTTTTTGCATTTTTGTATTACAAACTAAAAAAACAGAATTAATTGGGTAAGTGTACCTTAGTAATGTGTAATGCTATTTGAACTAGACTCATAAAACACAGAGTTTTTAAAGTGTTTTATAAGAATGGATACATGTCAACATAAAAATGTATCATCTCAACTACAGTAAGAACAGGTTTAAACATTCTGTTTTAAATCCATCTGCAAACAAGGTTAATATAACACGAAATAATACTGCTTGAAATTGTTTGCATTATGATTGTCTGTTCTCTAGTATTTTTTGTATTTACTATTCAATTATTTATATAAATCACTTAAATTATTTAAAACATTTATTCATTTTAAAAACCTGAAAATAAAATAGAAACTTTCTACAACTTTCTATCAGTTCTACAAGTTCTGAGACACAACAGTAAGACCTTGCTTTATTTTTTTACATTATGATTTTAAAAACTGTACAATAAAGTCTGTTCTCTGTTATTTTATAGCCTTAACTATGTATTTATTTAAATAAACCACTTTAATAATTTAAAACATTTAAATCAGTGTTAAAACTTAAAAAGGTCAAACTTTTAACTTTGCATTTTTCTTAAATTCGAAGTTAAGGAATTACTTACTATTTTTTTATTAAAAACATTTATTCTAATCAATTCTTCGCAACTATTTCTACAGTAAGACCTTGCTTTATTTTTTAAAATAATGATTTTAAATACTATACAATAAAGTCTGTTCTCTGTTATTTTATTGCCTTAACTTTGCATTTATTTAAAAAAATACTTGAATTATTTAAAACGTTTAAATCAGTGTAAATTTTTAATTTTTAAAAACATTTATTTTAATCAATTCTACTCAAATACTTCTGGTAAAAACTACAGTAAGACCTTGCTTTATTCTATTACATCATGATTATAAATAATGTACAATAATGTCTGTTCAAATATTTTTGTGTGTTAACTATTAATTTATGTACAAAAAATACAAAAAATAAATCATTTTAAAAACTTAAGGGCACAAAAAATCCTGACACCTGTAAGATTGTAAACATTCCTTATCTAACATATTATAAAAGCACAACATTGAAAAAGAAACTGAAAACATAATAAACATTTAACATGATAAAGATTAACATGTGGATTTTAAAGCTAAACACATTTGATAACTTAATGTTTAGAATGTTTACATTGTATTTATTAGAGATAGCATTAGCTGTGAAACAATGTTTTAATGTTTATGTTAGCTTCACATAATATCTCACTTTATTTATAGTAAATGAGTGTTTATTGGATTAAAGAACCAGATTTAAATGCTGTGTAAACCTTTAAGACACTTTTTATCTTTACTGGCCCTTTAAATCAAGTTAATGTTGCTAGCAGGCTAAAGGGACGACGTGTCACACACACACACACACACACACACACACACACACACACACACACACACACACACACACACAGACAGACACACGCACACACAATCTGCTCACAATCCCTCCACGAACACACTAATATCACACAAAGGTGTGTTTTTACACGTGTAAGAGAGTAAACACTCACCATGTGGAGCTGATGTCCATCTTACAGTCTTCTCATGATGAACACACAATGTCATGTGTTGGAAGAGGAGGAAGTCCATGACGTCATGCGCCCTCCTTCCCCACGCTGCTCTCGTGCACGCGCACACATTGTACACGTTTGTCTGTGTCACGTGCATTTAAAATAACATATTTATTTTATTTATTTAACTACTTACTATTTAATGGTGTTTTGTTATTTTTCAAATGACAATCGAAGTACAGAAATTGCTTTAATTTAAATTTTATTTACTATTTAAAGGTGTTTATTTTTTAAACTACATTTTCAGAAATTTTAAGCACATAAATTGCTTTTATTGTTTATTTACTATTTAAAGGTGTTTCATTGTTTTTCAAATTACATTTCTCTAAAATTCGAAGTACATAAATTGCTTTTCTTTAATTTTTTATTAACTATTTAAATGTGTTTAATATTTTCTATCAACATTTTTCCAAAACTTTAAACACATAAATTGCTTTTATTGTTTATTTACTATTTAAAGGTGTTTAATTGTTTTTAAAATTACATTTCTCTAAAATTCGAAGTACATAAATTGCTTTTCTTTAATTTGTATTGACTATTTAAAGGTGATAGGTTTTTTATTTTTTATTTACTATTTAAAGGTGTTTAATATTTTCTAACAACGTTGTTCTAAAATTCGAAGTACACAAAAATGCCTTTTTATTTTATTCACCATGTAAATATGTTTATAATTTTTTCCAAACAACATTTTTTCTAAAATTTAAATTACAGAGATCGCTTTTATCGTTTTTTATTTACTATTTAAAGGTGTTTATTATTTTTTTCCTAAGTACATTATTCTAAAATTTGAAGCACAGAAATTGCTCTTGTTTGTTTTTTCTTACTACTTTTTCGTAAATTCAAACTATAGAATCTTACTTTATTTTTTATTTACTATTTAAAGGTGTTACATTTTTTCTAAGTATATTAAAAAAAAATTTAAGTATGGAAATTGCTTTTATTTTTTATATACTATTTAAAGTTGTTTAATTTTTTACTTACTTTTTTTCAAAAATTTGAGATACAGAAATTGCTCTTATTTTTTTATTTACTATTTAAGGGTTTTTAATTTTCTAAGTACATCTTTCTAACATTTGAAGCACAGAAATTGCTCTTCTTCTTTTATTTACTATTTAATTGTGTTCATTTTTTCCTAACTACATTATTCTAAATTTTGAAGCACCTAAATTGCTCTTATTTTTTTATTTACTATTTAAAGTTGTTTAATTTTTTACTTAATTTTTTTCAAAAATTTGAGATACAGAAATTGCTCTTATTTTTTTATTTACTATTTAAATGTATTTAATTTTTTTCTTACTACTTTTTTCTAAAATTTGGAGTAAATAAATTTCTTTTATTTTTTTATTTACTATTTAAGGGTTTTTAATTTTCTAAGTACATCTTTCTAACATTTGAAGCACAGAAATTGCTCTTCTTCTTTTATTTACTATTTAATTGTGTTTATTTTTTCCTAACTACATTATTCTAAATTTTGAAGCACCTAAATTGCTCTTATTTTTTTATTTACTATTTAAAGTTGTTTAATTTTTTACTTAATTTTTTCAAAAATTTGAAGCACAGAAATTGCTCTTATTTTTTATTTACTATTTAATGGTGTTTATTTTTTTTCTAACTACATTATTCTAAAATTTGAAGCACCTAAATTGCTCTTCTTTTTATATTTTCCATTTAATGGTGTTTAATTTTTTACTTACTTTTTTTTCAAAATTTGAGGTACAGAAATTGCTCTTATTTTTTATTTATTATTTAAATCTATTAAACATTTTTCTTACTACTTTTTCCTAAAATTTGGAGTAAATAAATTTCTTTCATTTTTTATCTACTATTTAAAGGTGTTTAATATTCTATGTACATATTTCTAACATGTGTAGCACAGAAATTGCTCTTGTTTTTTTTTATTTACTATTTAATGGTGTTTATTTTTTTCTAAAGACATTATTCTAAAATTTGAAGCACATGAATTGCTCTTCTTTTTTATTTACTATTTAAAGGTGTTAAATTTTTTTCCAAGTACATTTTTCAAATTTTTCTAAGTACATTTTTCTAATATTCGTACAGATATTGCTTGTTTCATTAAAAATAACTTTGTTTTAATCAGTTCTACTACTAGTTTAGGGACACCGTGAAACCTAACATTTTATTCATTTATTTTGTTAGTTGATGACTTGACTGATTAATGTAAAATTAACATTAGTGTGAACAATGTTAATCCTTTAATATGATTTAATGAGCATCTCAGGGTGAGACTTTAAGGAGCTGCTTAAGAAAATGACATGAAAACATTTTGTGGACAAAACTTGACTAAAGACATTAAACTAGAGCACATTAACTTATGTTATAAATGTTTAAGTTATGTTGTCCTTTCATTTTTTTATTTAAAAACATAATTCTCATAGTTCCCCTTATCTTTTATTTTAGTGTGATTTTTTAATATGACAAAATGTAAAAAATATGAACAAATAAATGATTGTGTTGCAAAAAAATAGATCAGTAGTGTATATAATGTTATGTCATTTTAACTTTTGTTCATTATTGTGCTTAATATAGTCCCCCACAAGGGCAGAGTCAGGACTTTTATCATGTTTTTCTCTCATTTTAGCTCTTGGTTTGTATTTTTAAAGACAACATTATGAAATATGTTCTCACAGTATCCATCGCAAGTGATTTGTGCATTTCTACTTTAAAAATCTTTAAAAATGTGTAAAGTTAGTGCCCCAACACTGCACTTCCTCAACAGACCTCTAGGTGGCAGCAAACACCAATGAAACGTCACAATCACTGCAGCATCCTCTTAAATTAACATACACCCTCCGCCCCTCTATGAATATAAAGTAGGTGAGAATGTTTAAATCGTTTGTATTCCCTTAAAAACAGCTTATTTGAGACTTTTGTACACATGAGGAATACTTGTTCATCAAATGTCAAAGTTTTAACTCTACTTCAGCTAATAAACGTCATTGCACAAGCAATCTGGGGGGCGTGTCCTCTCATTAATATTCCATAGGGGGCGTGGTCTGTGTTACCTGCGCTTGTTCTGTGGGATCACATGTGGATGCAGCGCAGCTCTCAGTCCATTGAGTCCCACGGAAGCATCACACGCAGTACAGCAGTGAATCTGTGGAGGTCTGTGGAGAGAGACTGGATGATGATGCTGACTTGCTGCTGATACAGTGAGTGTCACAGTTTGTGTTTATTCTCATTTATATGAGCATCATATGTTTTCATGTTAACTGGGCTCTCAGTGCGCAGGTGATGCTGACTCGAATTAAGCGACAGAATTAAAGTGTCCTCTAAAAATACCGCAGTGATATTCAATCCCATGTTTCACCATGGTCCTTAAATCTGTTTGGATCTAAGTTTGATCATCATCTGTCTGTCTGTTTGTCTGTCTGTCTGTCTGTCTGTCTGTCTGTCTGTCTAACCACCTATCCACCTATCCAACTATCTATCTACCTATCCATCCATCCATCCATCTATCCAACTATACATCCATCCATCCATCCATCCATCCATCTATCCAACTATACATCCATCCATCTATCCAACTATACATCCATCCATCTATCCAACTATACATCCATCCATCCATCCATCCATCCATCTATCCAACTATACATCCATCCATCTATCCAACTATACATCCATCCATCTATCCAACTATACATCCATCCATCCATCCATCCATCCAACCATCTATCCAACTATACATCCATCCATCCATCCATCCATCCATCTATCCAACTATACATCCATCCATCTATCCAACTATACATCCATCCATCTATCCAACTATACATCCATCTATCTATCCAACTATACATCCATCCATCCATCTATCCATCCATCTATCCAACTATACATCCATCCATCTATCCAACTATACA